>VDFB02058242.1:80697435-80788535 GCA_007258455.2 Sequoia sempervirens | reverse complement strand
TTTGCATATATTGTAATTTATTAATCTATTTTAATTTATTCTTATGTGTTTACATTTTACTAGATTAACATGGTTTAAGATTAGGTAAATCTTATTTTCCTTTACTAGCATCAAACACTTGATGTAAACTAAAGAAGTTAGCAATCTATGTCTTAAGAATGGGTTTATCAAAATTTAATCTAAACTTAGAATAAATTATTGAAGAGTGACAATTATGGGTATACAAATGTAAGAAAGGTTGAGAATAATATTAAATTTATTTTAAATTATATTATATTATATTAATACAACCAAAATAAATATGGAGTTTCAAGTGATTGATGCAAATATATCATTTGTAAATTTTATCTACACTTTATCATTGATATTAAAGAAAAAATATTAGATATAAATGGTATATGATTATATTTTAAAAAATTATTGAGAGTTATAAACATAATATATATATATATATATATAATGATTAAATTTACACAACCACACCATTCACCATTAATTTTTGTGCCCATTTTTAGAGAATGACTTAATACATTTACATATTGACAAATGATGCAACATTGTGTGAAGTTGGGATCTTCCCCATGTTGTTACTCTTCCATTCATACACATTCCACTACATTTACCCATTACTTATCCACATTTTCAAATTTATCCATGTTGTTAAGCTTCCACTTAGTCTTAATTTATTATACGTATCCATGCACTTATTCCTAGATATTTTGTTTCCACCTTAATTTTTCCTTTTTGTCCTAATGTCCAAAAGATAGTTGTTTGTTACCCTAATCATAATTTTTAAACAATAAATCAAAATCATAACTTTGTGTATGTGTTGGAAATAAAATACTAAAATCTAAATTGGGTTACTCTCACATTTGAAGGATTAGTCCCATATGCACAAAACTAATCATGTGCCCATAGTTTTAACCCCCACAATTTCAAATTAATTCAAAGTTTGGCCAACTCTGGTTTATTCATTTCTCACCTAGAGCTAATCAAACACATGTTTGAACGATTTATTGCAATCTAAAGTCTGTTTTTAAAGGTATATTCATTAACATTCATTTAGCACAAAGATAATCACTTGACTATCATTCACATTCAATGAAAATATGCTAGGAGCACTTTGACTAATGCTCTTAAACAGATCTAGATCTTGATATATTCATCATGTGGAACATTTACATAGTTGAATCTTGTTGTTTTTATTATTCGTCATGATAGTAAATTCAACCCTTCTTTCAGGGTTGACTTAAATGAACTTTTCCACTAGCGATTTGGGAGTTCTCTAAATGTATTAGAAATATTACCAATATTTGGAGTGAAGTAGAGAGGGGTATATTATGTTAATGAGAGAACAAGAGTGTAGAACTAGCAAGACCAATTATGTGCAAATGATCTAGAGATGTGAAGACCCAAATAGAGATATAGGTGTTGCACCAAATATAGGCAACACATAGATTGAGCTTTGTACATTTTCCTTCCCATTTAATTTCTACAATTTGTATTTAATGTTTCAATTGTCTAATAAATATGCCCACAAACTCTTTTATCTAGATAACTTCATATAGTTATTGCTTCAATTATTGATTAGACTAGATAACACTTTTTAAGAAAATCATATTTTCCTTTACAATATCTTTCTTCAAAAATTAAGGTGCAACCTATAAGTGTAAATTAGATCAATTTTTTGAAATAAACATTTCCACAACATAATTATTATCATCTTCAAATTTTTAGTTCTAGGATGTCCAATGAAAATAGGGGTTTGCAATTAAAAAGGAAAAATAAATAAATATTTAAGCTTTAAAATAAATCTAGACTAATAAATTAAAAATGAATAAAACAATGATATTTGGTTGGAAGTTTTAATGTTTCAATACAAATGTTTGAAAATGACTCTTCAATGAGTAAAAATCTAATAATGATTAAAACTAATGTTGTAATATATGAAAACTCATTGTCTATCTAGGTGACTTATATAATTATGAGATCTATCATGTACAAATGATGATCTAATTTAGTTACAAAGATATGATCTATATAAAATCTCTAATGTTTTCTTGACATACTTTTTGAATCTTATAAAAACTAGTTATATGTAGTTGAATGTTTGCCAAAAAGATCGAATATATTTTCTTTTAGTTAAATTCTTAAAGATACTAAGTCAATAATTTTTAAAAATTATCAAAGATAATAAACAGAGATGTAAAAATTGTCTAAATAAAAGATTTAGATGTTTGAAACTTTAAATAATACACAATAGATATTTAGAAAAGATTAAATCAACTGAATTTTAAATAATTTAAATTTTTATCATTAAATTAAATAATTAATTTGAATTTTAAAAAAAAAAAAAATTTGAAACAAAAAAGACAAGGTGATAATATTTTGACTTTCATATGTTTCTTCAAATATTTTAAAAATAAAACTTATCCTATCCTCCAAACTTTAAAAGTCAACTAAAATTGGCACAAACCATACTCTAGGTAAATTGTAATTTTCGCAAGAGCGCATTGTTTTGAGTTTTCTTGTTGGACTGCATTCCCCGTCACTTGCAATAGCAGGGAGAGGAAATTTGAGTGTTTTTAATAAATTTTATTTAATACAACCTTAGCATTCAATTCTATGAAAAATATTTAATATTTAAATAAAAGAAATAAGAATGTCTCAAAATCCTTTCTTAACATTACATGTACTTGACAGGTTGTCAATGGTATCAGGGAGCTTATTTAAGCTTTCACACCCTCCCAAGTCCAAGTGCTGCAGCTGTGACAGGTTGCCAATGGTATCAGGGAGCTTATTTAAGCTTTTACACCCTGCCAAGGCCAAGTGCTGCAGCTGTGACAGGTTGCCAATCGTATCAGGGAGTTTATTTAAGCTTTCACACCATCTCAAGTCCAAGTGCTGCAGCTGTGACAGGTTGCCAATGGTATCAGGGAGTTTATTTAAGCTTTCATACCATCTCAAGTCCAAGTGCTGCAGCTGTGACAGGTTGCCAATGGTATCAGGGAGCTTATTTAAGCTTTTACACCCTATCAAGTACAAGTACTGCAGCTGTGACAGGTTGCCAATGGTATCAGGGAGCTTATTTAAGCTTTTACACTCTGCCAAGTACAAGTGCTGCAGCTGTGACAGGTTGCCAATGGTATCAGAGCTGCAACAGGTTGCCAATGGTATCAGGGAGCTTATTTAAGCTTTTACACTCTGTCAAGTACAAGTGCTGCAGCTGTGACAGGTTGCCAATGGTATCAGGGAGCTTATTTAAGCTTTCACACCATCCCAAGTCCAAGTGCTGCAGCTGTGACAGGTTGCCAATGGTATCAGGGAGCTTATTTAAGCTTTTACACCCTACCAAGCCCAAGTGCTGCAGCTGTGACATGTTGCCAATGGTATCAGGGAGCTTATTTAAGCTTTCACACCATCCCAAGTCCAAGTGCTGCAGCTGTAACAGGTTGCCAATGGTATCAGGGAGCTTATTTAAGCTTTCACACTCTGCCAAGTCCAAGTGCTGCAGCTGTGACAGGTTGCCAATGGTATCAGGGAGCTTATTTAAGCTTTTAAACCGTGCCAAGTTCAAGTGCTGCAGCTGTGACAGGTTGCCAATGGTGTGAGGGAGCTTATTTAAGCTTTCACAACATCTCAAGTCCAAGTGCTGCAGCTGTGACAGGTTGCCAATGATATCAGGGAGCTTATTTAAGCTTTCACACCATCCCAAGTTCAAGTGCTGCAGCTGTAACAGGTTGCCAATGGTATCAGGTAGCTCATTTAAGCTTCTACACCCTGCCAAGTTCAAGTGCTGCAGCTGTGACAGGTTGCCAATGGTATCAGGGAGCTTATTTAACCCATGACACCATGTCAAGTACAAGTGTTGCATCTGCTCTACATTAAGAAGTGAAAATAACTGGGATATAGAATGGATGTTGTTATTTAGTTGCACAATCTTCAATTGCTTAATATTGCCCACAATTCTGTCGTGACCTTTCTTCCTTAGTGCTCTATACGTCTTCCTCGTTGCTGTAAGGATCTTATTTATTGCTCTATTCTTCCCTGTTGAAAAGGTGCAACCTTCCAACCTCAACCATATCAAACTTGCCGGAAGCATGGCTTGAGTGTCTTCTGTTATGCCTTCAATGCGCACAGCCTGCAAATGAAGATAGCGAAGACCTGGTCTGTACAACATTTCAAGCCTCCGTAGATTACCTCCTTTGAGCCGAAGGCGAGAGACATTGTTGGATAGGGTGTTTGAATGGTCAGCTTTCCATAGTCGGGTACCCTCTCTTTCATTTTCTGCAATGGTTTGCCCCAGATCTCGCAAATGGTCATGCATATTAAATGCACCTTCATCATCAATCTTTATTAGTAACTTCATTGAAAGATTAGATACAGCAGTTTCTGCGGTCTTATACAAAGATTTCCAGAAAACAATGGGCAATGTTTTGTTTTCTCCAATGAACAAACAAGCAATGTCTAGAAATATTTCTCTCTCCCCGTTACTAAGAGCATCATAACTGATTTTGAGAGTATTGTGAACTCTTTTCTGAAAGTCTGGGATGAAAGTAATGTTGCGAAGAGCTTCTGTCCAGCAAGCTGTGTCATCCTGCTTATCATATAAAAATGATCCAATCACTTCCAAGGAAAGAGGATGCCCCTTACAAGCTTCCACTATTCCCCTGGACAGATGCTCATGACTGAGAGTTGGAGATGCTCTCAGAAATGCGTGCCAACTAAATAACTGAAGACCTTCGTTTATCTCCAATCCGCTCATCTCGTGGATGCTTTCGGATGAGACCCCAGCAACATTGAGGATGTGTTTGTCTCTGGAAGTTATAATAATTCTACTGGGAGGGGCCAGCCAATCTCCAACCAGAGCATTCAATTGTACAACATCATCCACATCATCCAAAATAAGTAGCACATGTTTCCCTCCCAAATGATCTCTAAACACAGATTTGCCCTCATCAACACTGTCCACTTCTCTATCATATTTGCATAAATCTTTGAGAATTTTTCTCTGCAATTTTGTAAGGCCGCTAGCCTCTGCAGCGGTGGCACGGATATTAGATACAAAAGAAGCAGCTTCAAAATCAACATAGAAGTGATTATACACGGCCTTGGCAACTGTGGTCTTCCCAATACCCCCGATACCCCATATTCCAACTTTAACCACCCCCTCCACTGAATTGAGATCTAATTTCTGGATGAGAAGATTCTTGACACTGTCTATTCCCACTGGATGCTTGGCAACTTCTAAGGGCACTCTGTCGAATGTCTTAATCAGATCATTCACCACTGTCTTTACGAGCCGAGCTTCCAAGCTGCAATAGCCATAGTAGATCAATAGAGAATGATTTTCCAATTTAGTTCGAATGAGTTCAATTTTTTTAATATTTTATATATTTTTCATTATTTTAAGTATATCTATTTTAAATAAATTTTAAAATAGATTAATTTTAAAGTTAAATTATATTAAAAAATCCTACGTTATTTAAAATAAAATAAAATTTATTATAAATGATATTTAGAAGTTTTTATAAAAAAAAATAGTTGTTTATAATATTTCATATTTGTAATATAGTTTAAAATTAAAATATTAAAAATAAGTACTTAGAAAAAAAAAAATATTGTCAATTTATCCTTCATATAAGAACAAGAATTTGAATCTTTGTGGTTATAACAACAATGTCACATTTTTGGTAAGAGGATGGCGGTTGCATGCAGAAGGCACTATGTAGGTTGTAAGCATGAGGCTGGAAGAGGTTGTGCGGTAGGGAAGAGTTGTGCTTGCTAGGGTAATAGGCTCTAGCTATGACCTCATTTATTTTTATTAGGTTATGGTTTTGTCCAAGGGAGGGTAATATTGCAAGCACGAGGGGGTTTCTTTGGTATTCAAGGGAGTGTGGAAGTTGGGTTTTATTTTCTTGCAAGCATTGGTTTTGGGGGGATCTATAGTCTGATATGTATTTGAAAGACCCTAGCCATGGGCTTTTGAATAGTTATTTATCCTTAGCAATGGGATGGTCTTATTTGGAGAGGCAAATTTAAATAAAAATATGTTTTTAGGGAGATCTTATCAAGAAACGAACCATCTTCTTCAATCCACGCAAGTGTTGTGAATTTGTTGAACAAGTCCTCGGGTGGGTAGGGCCCATCATTCAATGGGGGTCCTCGTATCCGGAAGATAAATGGATGCTTGGAGAGGAGCCATGATAGATCGATTTTGGTGATCCCACCGGCTTCAGTTGAGGAAGACATCAACTACTTGATGAATCATGCTTTAATTTGCAAGTTCATGGGAACTAAGGTTTATCTCTCCTTTCTAGAATCTTGGAATCGTCGAACGTGGAATCCTGAGGGCAAGATGGAGATCATGTTGGCATCTAATAATTATTTTATGGTGGTATTCAACTGCTTGGCTGGTCGTAACAAGGCCTTTAAGAGGGGGCCTTATTTTTATAATCAAGTCGGCTTGTTTTTAGAGTCGTGGCATGGTGGCTTTAACCCTGCGGAGGAGCTCCCAACTTGGGTTCCAATCTGGGTGTGTCTTCCTTGGTTCCCATTGGAATTTTGGAGGAATGATATTCTACATACAATCACATTGTTTCTAGGGAAGCCGATGGGCCCATATCAACATTAGATAAAAGGTAATTTCCTATGCCCACATTTGCATTGAAATTGATTTAAATAAGCCTTTACCAAACTCTTTGGAAATTCATCTTGGGTACTCTTCATGGGTTCAACAATTGGATTATGAAGTGTCGCCTTTTCGATCTCAGATTTTTCATGAGTATGGCCGCTTGCAAAAGAGATGTCCTAGCGTTACCTCTGTAGGGGCCCCTTTGAATATGCCTCCTCGTCAACTTGCTAAGATGGATAAAGGTAAGGCTCCAATTTCGAGGGAGGAAGCATATAAGAATGATTTCATACTAGTCAAGTCTTGTAATAAGGGTAGAGGGCTGAAAAACTCTCAAAGATAGAGAGGAGGAGGGAGTTTTTAATAGATTTGATGTGTTGAATGACTTAGATCAACAAGAGGTGAGCCCAAGTGGAGGGCATCCCAAAGACAATATATTGGAGGTGGAATAGTTGGTAACTAGAGAGGTGGATAACTAGGTTCTTCATGAGGATAGTCTGTTAGATACTCAAATGGAAACTAATCTTTCCTTGGTGAATTTTGATGTCTCGATAATGACTACAACCATTGAGAGGACTAATGAATCAACCTTGGTTGGGTTGGCTACTCCTTTGGAGAAGGGGGATATGGAATCAAGAAAAGGAAGTAGAGCCTCACCCATTTTAGGGATACAATAAAAGAATCTTAGGAAAAAAGCCCCAAAAATACCTCTCAAGATGGGGCACAAGAAAGAATAGTATAAAAAATAATAATGGGAGAGACATTAGTAGAGTCAAGGTCGATAAAAACCATTGACTCACACTTGTCCAAATCTTAGAGATGATTGTTCTTTCCTAGACTGTAAAGGGCTTGAACAATGGCCCTAGAAAAAAAATTGTTCAAGATTTGGCTAGAAATCATTCGTCGGATATTTTCTTCATTCAGGAGACTAAGCTTTTAGTGGAGAGTATGAACAACATGGCTTCCAAACTTTGGTGGTGTAGCCATTGCCACTGTATTAGTGCTCAGGGTATTGTAGGGAGGGTAAATTGTTTATGGAACCCATTGCAGATTACTCCTCTTTGGTGGATCTCTAGTAGATTTCCTATCTCTATGGTTGCTTCTAGTTTGGAGTCTAGAGATATTGTTATTTTCTTCCAATATATATGCCCCAACAGATATTCCTAGAAAATCTCATCTTTGGTCTCATATTAAGTATGTTTGATCTCTAGTCCCTTTCTACCCCTAGATATTAGCAGGAGATTTAATGCAATTATCAGTCTGGAGGAAAAGAGGGGAGGAGTAGATATAGGCTGGAGCCTTCTTTTCTTCTCAAATATATCATCCTTTTGAATTTGGTGGACATAAATCCTAGCAACGGCTTATTTACTTGGAGTAATAGGAGATGTGGAAGAGATTCTATTTCAAAGAGACTTGACAAGTTTTTGGTGTCTTGCTTTTGGATAGGTAGCAATTGGGCAACTAATTCTAAGATATTGGAGTGGATGGCCTCTGCTCACTGGCCTATCAAACTCTCAACTTCTTTAGCAAGGGCCACCAAAAATCCTTCCTTTAAGTTTCAACTTATGTGGTTGTGTGATTCTCAACTACAAGATCTATTGATAGATTGGTGGAATAGTGGAAGACTTACCTATGACACAACAATGTATTATTTTGTCAAGCAATTATAATTTGTAAAGTAGTAGCTTAAGAAGTGGAATAGGCAATGTTTTGGTACTATCTTTTTAGCCAAGTCGGCTGTGTAGGCTCATTTGGATGAGATCACTAGGCAGATTAGATACTTTGGCCTCACTGAAGAATCTCTAAAGGAAGAATCAATTTCCCTGAAGGATCTAGAAGAATGGGAATTACATGAAGAGATTTACTGGAAACAGAAGGCAAGGGTAGAATGACTTCAGGAGAGTGATAAAAATACAACCTTCTTTAACTCAATCAAGGCAAGGAGATATGGGAATATGATCTCTTTGTTGGTGTCTTCTTGAGGAGATCAATTATTGTCCTTAAAGGAGATATCTAATGAAGCTATCCAATATTTTTCATCCTTGTTCATGGAAGCCCTGCCCCCTGCTATTGAGGAAGAAAACCTTATTTTAGCTTGTATTCCCCCCCTTATGTCTAGGGGAATGAATGAACAACTTATTAGTCCCACTTCTATAGATGAATTAGAAGGAATTATTTTTCAAATGAAAAAAGGGAAAGCTCCTGGCCCTGATGGATTTCTGCTAGAATTCTTTCAATAATTTTTGGGAAATTATAAAATTTGACTTACTAGAGATAATAAAAGAATCACAAATAAGCAAGTAGATGTTGAGGGCTATGAATTCTACATTCCTTGTTCTTATCCCCTAAAGAGAAGGGGCTAATTCATTGGATTTGTTCAGGCCCATAACTTTATGCAATGTGGTATATAAAATTATTTTTAAGTTGATGGTGGAAAAGCTTAAGCCATGGATTAATAAGATCATTTCTAAGGAGCAAGGAGGATTTTGGTAGAAAAACAAATTATGGATGGAGTGGTCACTGTTGTTGAGACTATTCATTCCATGGGGACCTCAAAGGAGAAGGCTATGTTAATTAAACTAGACATGGCCAAAACATATGACAGGGTCAAGTGGTCTTTCCTTCAAAAAGTGCTTTTGGCTTTTGGTTTTGGTAGTGAATGCATTAATCGGGTGATGAGTTGTGTCTCATATACTTCTTCCTCAATGCTTGTTAATGGAGAGCCTATTGGTCTATTTGGTGCATCTTGAGGACTTCGACAGGGAGATCTTATGTCACCTTATTTTTTTTATTTTATTGGTGGAGGGCCTTAGGGAGATTCAATAAATATTATGTTAATCAAGGTTTCATTCAAGGATGGAGTTGGGGCAATGGCTTGCCTTCACAGTCTCACCTGCAGTTTGTTGATGACACTGCATTAATGGGTGTAGCCAAGATTAGAGAAGCTATTAACTTGAGGTGTATGTTGGATATATATCTAATGGCCTCAGGCCAATAGATTAATGAAGGTAAATCATCCATTTTCTTCTTTAATAACCCTCCTCTTATCCAACATAGGATTTCCCAAATTCTCAGATTCCAGATTGGAACCCTTCCTTTGGTTTATCTTGGAGTTCCTCCCTCAATTGGGACCTCCTCCTAGGGGGACTTGGCAAAATGTGTTGGAAACATTTTGAGCAAGAGTTAGCCATTGGACCCATAGGTGTCTTTATTTTGTGGGGAGAGTTTTGCTTCTGAAATTCGTGGTCCAAGTTCTTCTTAACTATAGATGTCTACTTCAGGTTTCTCTTATGAGTTTCATTAAGGATTTGGATGCTCTTACAAGGCAATTTTTATGGGCAGATAATTTGACCTCTTCAAAATGGAGTTTGGTTAATTGGGAGATTATTTGCAGACTAAAGCGGGAGGGTGTCCTTAGACTGAGACAAGCTAATATCATTGGTTAGGCCTTGGCTACTAAGCTGTATTAGAGGTGGTGCAATAATCAAGACCAAGTTTGGGCGAAGACCTTATCCTCTAAGTATCTAAGGGGTGTGGAGAGGCATGTGCCTTAGAATTGCTTGTTGGGTAAGGGCTCAATGATTTGGGATACTTTAAAAAGGGTGTCAATTTAATAAAAGAGGGATTCGTTCTGGATATGTAATAGGGGCTCAAAAGCTCTGTTCTGGCATGAATCTTAGGATGGCTCTCCTCCAATCCTTTCTATGTATCCACAATTATAGGATTTTTATTAGTGTTTCATGGAAGCTGAGTGGTCTAGGGTAAAGGACTTCAAATCTACCCAAAGAATAGGGCAAGTGGAGGTGTCTAGATGGAAGGAGCCTTCAGAATGGCCTACTGGGGGATTAGTTAAAGATCGAGAGGAATTAAGAAGGATTTTAGTTGTTTGAGCCTGTAGTTCTCTAAGGGAGTTGGATACCTAGCTTGGAGTCAAAAACCTAGGGGATTTTATTCAGTAGCCTCTGGATATCATGAGTTGAACTTTCAAAAGTATGGAGGAACAAAAGTCACGTGGTGGAAGAACATGTGGAATAAGTTCTCCTAACCTAAATGCAACTTCTTCATGTGGATTATTGTGTGGAATAGGTGTCTCACTTGGGATAATTTGCAAAAAGGGGGTATTCAGGGATTGTCTATATGTATCTTATATGGAAATAGTGAAGAAAGTTCATCTCATTTGTTTTTTCAATGTTTCGTTTCTAGGGACATTTGGCACTTCTGATGGAGAATCTGGAATCAACCATGTGTTCATGTCTCTTCTTTGGTTGATTTTTGAAGGAGACTAGGGAGGACTCTGGTGAAGGCTTTCTTTCTTTAGGTGGTGTGGTTCAGTGGCCCCTCCTTTATAGTTTAGTAGATCCATGGCTAGAAAGGAATCAATGGATCTTTCGAGGAAGGAAGGTGGTTGTTCAACAGATTTGGCAGCAAATTTTTGGAATGGTTCAAGAGATGGTGAATGTTAAACATGAAAGGTCAATCCCCTTAGAGAGGGGAGAACGAGATGGCGTAGAGGTTGGGAATTCATGGAAGTGACCTTAAGCTTTCTAGAATAAGGAGCTTCCTTCTAGAAAGAAGACATAGAGGGAGGGAAAGTGGTGCTCTCCCCTAATAGGTGTTTTAAAGATTAATACAAATAGTTCTTCTAGGAGAAATCCTAGGCATGTTGGGATTGGTGGAGTTGGGAGAGACAATTCAAGGAAAGCCATCGTTCTCTTCTCCATCTATAAGGGGCAGCAAACAAATAATCTTATGGAAGGTCTAGCCATCCTTACAACTCTAAAAAGAGCTTGTGTTCTTGGTTGGTGCAAGATTATTTGTGAATTTGACTCTCAGATTTTGATTAATATGTTGAATAAACAATTGTTGGATGGAGCCAATTAGCAATTGGCTTCAGTGACTCGTCAAATTCTTCAATTGAATTATGTGCTTGATTATGTTTTCCTTTGTTCATATTCCATGGGAGTGGAACGGGGCTACTAATTGTTTGATGAAATGGGCTTTTGATAATACAGGGACTAGAAGGTGGAAGAGTGGGGATCATTTATCTCCAGACCAATCCCATAGTTTAGACAAGATGATTACCGAGGACATGACAAGATAATGAGTTTTTGTTGTCTTGTTTCTTGGCAGTTTGATCCCCTAGAGGGTTGGTGGTTGGTTGTTGTTTGATGGATCCTTAGTCCTCATGGGGCTAATGTTGGGGCCTGGTTTGGCTTGATTGTATGTTTCTTGTTGATTTAATAAATTTTAACCCTTTTTTTCAAAAAAAATGTATTTAGAAAAAAATCTTTCAATTTTTGTAATCTATTATAAGTTTAAATAATTATGTTAGATTATTTTTAGAAGTAAATTATTTAAAATAATGTCTAATTAATTGTAATGATATTTAAAAGTTTTACAAAATTTATTGCTTATGATATTTCGTTTTTATAATATAATATAAAATAAAAATAAAAAAGATTTTAAATTATTTAAAATAGTTCATATTTATAATATAATTTAAATTAAAGAAAAAAAAATTAACTATTTAGAGAAATTAAAAATAAATTAATTAGTAGTTTAAGATTTAAATCTTATATTGTTTTTATTAATTTATCATACAATTAAATAATTATAATAAGAGAAATAATCAAATAACAAAATAGAAAAACAAAAGTAATTTTAAAAAATACATTATATTTTTAGTATATTAAATTCAAGATAATTTTTAAAACCAAATAAATAATTTAAAAAATAATTTGGAAAAGAGTTAAATTAAATAATAATTAATAATAAAAAGAAGCACAAGTAATTTAAAAAATCAAACTATATTTTTTAACATATTAAATTCAAGATAGAATTTCAAAATGAAATAATTATACTTAAAAAATTATTTTGGGAAGAGTTGAATAATATATAAATATTATTATTAATTAAAAATTAAATAAAATATGGGCTTCCGCGTTATCTCAATACTTGGAGATTCCCAGTGAGCTGTCACGCGTTTGAACTGTTTAAAATAGCAATTAGAAATACACCAAATGATAGAGCCGTGGAGATATTGTTTTTTGGTTTTTCAAATTCTCTGTATAGGTACTTAGAGAGGGCTGAATGTTATGTTATATACACAGTTCATATATGTTCTCTTGAGAATGTATATATACCCACAACGACTTTAGAGTTCTGAGACCTAGTTTGGATTGCTGTATGGGAATCAAGTGTAAAAAGTCTGAATATTAGATATCCTTAGTGAACAATTTTCAAGGTTGAACAGATGGGTAGTTTGAGAGCTAGTTATGTTCTCATCCATGGAGTAATCCAGAGGCTGAGGTCATGGATAGGATTCTTAGTGTGGTTTATGCATCACCCTAAGCTTGACCAGAAGCTCCATTCTCTATTGAAATTCCACTGCAGTAAGGTCTTAGAGAGCTCAAATTGCAATGCCCATAAGGCAGAGGAGCAAATTATTGAAGAAAAAGTTTATCAGTTTTGAATCAGAAGTGAGGCCAGCATTGGTGCTCCCTAAGGAGTACTTGCAGAGAGTGTTTAGTATGTTTGATAGGGATGTTGATGGGTTGATCAGCAATGAGAATATCAGATACATATTGGAATATCTGGGATTGATTGTCAGCTCAGAACATCTGGATATTACACCAGATTTTTTGGGGTTTAATGAGTTTTTGGAGCTCTATAATAGCCTGTGGGATGAGTATTACAGAGGTGATGTGGAGGTTGAGGATGGTGATGAGTTAATGGAGGTTTTCAATGTGTTTGACAAAGATGGGGATGGGTACATCTGTGCTTCTGAACTGCAACAGATTCTGCATTCTCTGGGACTCAAGGAAGGAAAAGTCAAAAGATATTTCAGTTTGTGAGAGCATGATCAGTAAAGTTGACATAAACTTTGATGGGAAAGTGGATTTCAATGAATTCAAGCATATGATGCTGCTCACATAGCTTTCTACCAGAGCTTCAAAAGAGCCCATATTCTATTGTACAAAGCACATAAATTCAATAGTAGAACTATTTGGGTTTGGCTGGTAGGACTGGCTTGCACTAAATGACTTGGCAATGGGAGGTCAGTTGTTTAAAACTTAGCCCCCATTTATGCTCCTCCAAATAATTTAAGTGTACCCTTTGAAAATCAAATTTATAAAAGCAATTTGTTTTATTGCAGTATGTTTGATGTTTGATTAGAGCTGGAGCTCCTCCAAAAAATTAAAAAACAAAAAAAAATTAATAAAATATATAGAAAATAAATAATTTTTTTCTTTTTAATTAATTTATTTTTTTTATAAAATATGATTAAAATTTGTTAGCACGTATTTTTTAAAAAGTCTTTATTAATAAATATTAAGAAAATCTAATCGAAGAGGTAATTTTCAATTTAAGATTATTTATACTAAAACATAAAATTAGAATAACAAATTACTAAGAGTTAACAAAACATACAAATCATAATTTTTTGGGTAGATAGGTTGGTCAAATAATTGGAAAACTCATATTATGATTATAAATTTGATTCTTGAGATTTGTATATATAACAATTTTTATTTTATAATATAAATTAAATTAAATAAAAAATAATCTAAATATATAAATTTTACTATAACTCTAATTTTATATCAATAAATTTATTATGCTGAGGTTCTACAGGGCTTATGTCAAAGCATTTAATATAAATACAAATAAATGAAATACACATGAAATAATTTTTTATTTTTCATAAATTATCTTTCTTAATATAAACACAAGTTTAAAAGTAAAACAAATTTCTTTATAAAAACTTTAATAGTCATAGTTAAAAAAATTATAAAAACTTATAGGAAAATATATGTAAAAGAAGTCAAAAGATATATTTTGCTAAGACACCTGAAAATGGTATCTCTTGACCTCTTTTACATTAATATAAAAAAATATAGATAGCCCTGTATTTTTCTAATTCAAAACAAAAATATAAGTCATATTTAAATATCTATATTCTAAATGATCATGTTATCCATTGTGAAGAAACTAACAAATCCAAAATAGAAAAGCAAACACAGAGCGAGGATATCATTGCCTACCCTCCAGTTATATCCATGGACCAGCCTGAGTGAGAACAGATCTTTAAAAGGGCATTCTTCCACTCATTAACCTCTTCTCTTGGGTGTCTATCTGGATGGGCATAATGCTTAAGAAATGATTGCTTACAGGGACTGGAATCATTTTCAGGATATCTCACATGAGTTGGATCCACATGATAAAACAGAGGAATGATGAGGCCAGGGCAGCTCAACATTGCAGCGGCCTCCTTCAGACACCAAGCTGAGTCTGCATAGCCTTTGGAAAATATAGGAATGAGTATGGCACTGCTCTTGATTGCTTTTTCCAAGCTCTCCCAAACCATTTCCCCCTTTTCCAATTTTTCACTGTCTAAGAACACATTGAGTCCTGCTACGGAGAGAGCTTGAGAGAGATGATCAACCAGAGTGTTTCTGACATCTGATCCCCTGAAACTCAGAAACACATGATACCTCCTATCCCGTTGGAAGGTAAGTTTAGTTGTGGGAGGCTCATATTTGAGAGAGGCGGGCATTGAGGATGCACCAGAAGTGGATGGGGCTAATTCATCAAGCTGTGCTTTAGAAGTAGATGCCATGAAAGAGGATTGAATTGAGCACAGAGAAAGAAAAAAAGATGAAAAAGCAATGGAAAAGGGTTTGTTGAGCAGGTGAGAAGATGAAGTGCAAAGCGCATAAAAGAGGAGATTGAGTGGATGACAGCGGTGGTGACAGAGACAAGGGAAAGCGCGTGAAAGAAACACAGAAGCGTCCATCCATTTCACCGAGTCAGAGCAGATGTGGTCGGCGGAAGGAGGGCGGAAGCTTGTAAAAGGGGCAACTTGAAAAAGTTTCATCCCGTACTCAGACATGTCACATGCTTCTTTGAAGTCTATTTTGTCCTTTACATACTTTTCCATTTTGTAAGTGTCCCACTTCTTAGGTCTGAGTGAGTAAGGAATATCTAAATCTTTTGATCACTTATTATTAAGCGTGAAAATTAATTCTTATTTTTTAATTTTTATTTTAAATTTATTAAAATTTAATTTATTAATTACAGAGTGGTTATTTATAATTATATATAATTGTTATATTGTTCTTTTATTTTAACCAAAAAAATGTTAATTAGAGTATACAAATAACATTAATATTGTAAAGGTACAATATAGTTTCATTTATCATAGAACTTTTATTTTTTTAATGTAGTTTTATTGTAATTGTTTGTTTAACATTGTTTGTTTGTTTTTTTTCCTTTTTTATAATTTTTTTCCTCTTCTTTTTTAGTTTTGGTTTGAAGAAATTGTAACTTCATTGCATCTTATGATAATAATGGTAATATCTTGTGCATGTTGTTATTGTTCTAAAATAGTACTTGGCAATGCAATAGCAAAGCGTAGGATTGAAATTTAAGTTGTATAAACTTGTAATAAACCTCTCTACCTCTCTCACACCTACAATTCTAAATCCAAAATTGGTTGACCCTCATCTACATCAGTAGTCATCATGAAATGACTAAACACACATTTACATGATTTATTGTTGTCCTTGCATTTAAAACCATTCAAGTGTGTTCAAATCACACATCTTCACATCCACAAGCATCATTGAAATAGTATTCTCATTTATCGAGCATCTTGGTAACACTTCAATTGAAGCATCTACAACAAATCAAAATCTACATAATCATTTGAGAGCACTTATACACATTGCTTGATACCTTTGAGATCCTTAGCATGATCATGAAGCTAGCCTTTCCCTAGGGTTGGATAATTATTGAAGTCCTACACAACTAATTAATATGATTCAAAATTATTGAAGTTAAAATAGAGATAATATCAAAGTAGACCCAAATAAAATAGAGATAATATCAACATTACCTGTACCTCATAAATAGAAGGATTTTAGAAACTTCCTTGGCCATGTTGGCTACTATAGAATATTTATACAATATTTTAGTAAGATTACAACACCATTGTTTGTTCTATCATCTAAAGATGTAGAGTTTGATTAGACACCTTCTTGTCAACATGCCTTTGAAGCTCTTAAGGAAACACTTACAAAGACACCAATATTAAGAGGGCCAAATTGGGCATTTCCTTTTAATATCCATATTGATGCTTCTGATTTTATAATTGGAGTTGTGTTAGGACATAAGGAAGGGAATCTAGAGTATGCCATATATTATATCAATAAGAAACTTTTGTTGGAAAATGGTCAGTGCTCCCCTCGGGATTCGTGACATGGACTAATTGCCTCTCGTGGATCTATTAATAACTCTAGAAATTGTATCAGGCATTAACAGGTCGATCTTTTGGTGCAACGAAAAACTATGGGGCCAACAATTGGTATTAGAGCTGAAGGTGTCGGGTTCGAGTCCCCTCGACTTGTGTTGAGGGGGAGATTGTTGGAAAATGGTCAGTGCTCCCCTCGGGATTCATGACATGGACTAACCACCTCCCATGGATCTGTTAACTCTAGTGGTTGTATCAGGCATTAACAAGTTGATATTTTGGTGCAACAACAACTGTGGGGCCAACAAATTCAAGGGGCAAAGCTCAACTACATAATGACTAAAAGGAAGATGTTAGTAGTAGTCCATGCAATCAAAAAATTCAAACACTACATCATAGCGTATTTTATATTCATTCATACAGATCATATAGTAATCAGGTACTTGATGAAAAACCAATACTTGGGGGTAGACTTGTGAGATGGTCATTGTTACTTCAGGAGTTTGATATTACCATAGTAGACAAACCAAGAAAAGAAAATGTGGTAGCAGAATTTCTCTCCAGATATCCAACAAAGTCAAAAGAGGATATTGCAGATGATTCATTTCTAGATGAACACTTATTTTCCCTATCTCTACATACACCTTGGTATGAAAATATAGCCAATTACCTGGTTGCAAGGAAAACACCACCACATCTCTCACCAAGAGAGAAAATACATTTAATTTAGAAAAAAATTCCTTATTCATGGGTAGTTGGATATCTATTTTACATAGGGTTTGACAACATAATGATAAGGTGCATCAAAGAAGATGAAGTCCATGATATTCTTAAGGCATGTCATGATGAGCCTTGTGGAGGATATTTTGCAGCAAAGAGAACAATTCTTAAGATTTTGACTACTAGTTATAATTGGCCAACACATCATAAAGATGTTGTCAAATATACAAGGAGTTGTCATAGGTGTCAAAGGATGGGACAACCTACAAAAATATATAAAATTTCATTACAACCACAATTAGTCATGGCAACATTTAATAAATGGGAGATAGATTTGACTGGTTCCTATCTCTCCAACATCCAACAACAAGGTGTATATACTAGTTTGTACTGACAATCTTACAAAATGGGTGGAGGTCAAAGCTGTAAAATTTGCAAGGGATGGAAATGTAGTTGAGTTCCTATATGAAGACATCTTTACAAGATATTGTGTTCCAAGGGAAATTGTGATAGACTAATGTCCACAATTTACCTCATATCTAATCACCAAGTTAGTGCAAGAATGTCAGATCAAGCAGAGGAAGTTTACATGTTATCACCCTCAAGAAAATGGCTAAATGGAAGTGACTAATAGGGAAATAGATTTTTTTTTGACAAAAATAGTGCAAATACACAAGAAGGATTGGGAAGCTAGGTTACTTGAAGTAGTTTGGTCTTACAAGACAACAACAGGCTTTACACCATATGAATTGGTGTATAAAAAAAGGAAATTTTTGTAATAGAATTTGAGTACAAAACTCTCAAGACAACATTCAAATTGGGCATGGATATATCAGAGGCTCAAAAGGAGAGGTTGCATAACCTCAATGCATTGGATGAGATTTGTATGGAAGCAATACGTCACACTAAAATTGTGCAAAAACAAAGGATGCAATGGCATGATTAGTTTATTAAGACAAAAGAGTTTAATGCAGGTGATTGGGTACTACTTTATGACTCAAGCTACAAGGATTACAAAGGAAAACTACAAACCAAATGGCTTGGGCCATATTAAATACAAACAATGTTCCCCAATGGAGCAGTTTAGTTACAAACTATTGATGATGTCATATTTTTATTGTTAGTTAATGGCCGTCAATTAAAACTCTATAAGAGGACAATGTAAACAGATGATTTACTATTGTCCTTATAACAACAATTTAAACCAAAAATACAAACTTCATCAACAAAAACAAGCAGTTCATCAATAATATCCATAGATGAGCTACACAGCTCACCCCTACTATTTCACAAGTATAATCTTCACCACATACATCACGAGCACACAAAAGCATAGGTGACAAATAAAAATCTTCACTTTCTGACAAACATCAACGCTTAAGGGACCTATAGCAACACGCCCTGAGGCACACTATTTAGAAGGGACCTATTTCACTTATCAACACATAGCACTTACACATCTATCTTTTCATCTGTGCCAGTAGCATCCATCATTCACTTTCATTTCATACAACTTCACTTTTCCATCACATGTAGCAATCAAATCACCTTTTTTGCATACTCTATACCATTCATTAACTTTCACCTTTCACATCACATACTTTGTGTAACCTTTCATTCATCAATTCAAATTCACTTTACATGTGTTAACGTCATGCCAAATTACACTTCACACCTTGACTACCAACAAATCATAGCTATCACTGCATATCATTTCAAATCGTGTTGCATGGTAGCATTCGACTATTTTTCATGAGAAATACTTCAATTCAAACTATATATGCAAGTACTCTTCGTATTAACTATCATAATTATCATAATTATCATTGAAGATTAATAATCTTATGAATATTTAGCATTGGTGTGTACATGTCAATTTCATGTTTCAATTCCATTGCTTCTAATTTATGACTCCACCCACTTCGTACATGCTAAGTGATGACACTTAGCAACTTTAGTTGGGGGAGGGGTATTAAAGGCCATAGTCCTTAGTTTTAGTCAACTTTTTGTTGTTTCATTTTCTACCATTATCAAGAAACTGAAGGGTTCAAAAGAGGGAAAAAGATTTTCAGCAATAGAATTCGGTAATACAATTGAATAATACAACATACAACATAGCAAAAAACTAATATAATTGGGTAATACAGTAGAAAAAAGATACAATAGAGTAGAACTAGTGGATTGGCTACAAATGAGGGCATTACAATGGGGGTGACATAGTGAGAAGGGAACCAACAACTCATAATTTTCTGCTAGAATGTTTGCCTATCTTCCAACACACTGGCTAGTTGGACTAATTTTTGACTCACAGAATTCAATGAAGTTATGGCCCAACAATTTTTCAGCATCCTACAAAATGATGAGGCAATTGTTATGGGTTTTGAGAATAGATGCATCAAAATCTATTGTAGCTAAAGTGCCAAGTCTTCCAAGGTGGGAGAAGAGTTTCTAGTAAGAGTAGATGCAATTATAACTAGTAATGAATTCTCCTTGTCAGGAGAGAACTTGGACTCTTCATCACAAGGTACCAAACACTTATCTTTTCCTTGGATTTGATCCTCTATAGCTTCTCATACTATTAGGTACTTAACATGTGATGGAAGACCAGGTCACTATTGTACATAATTCATTTTCAACTTCTTAGTCATTTACTTGACCAAAGGCATGTGAATGTTCCAAAAAAAATTTACAATTTGTTGAAAAGAATGTCCTCAGATTATAAAAGAAAAATAAATCAATTAACACTATCATATTTTTGTATAGTTACTTTACTAGTGAAAAGGAGCCTTAGGGTTCAATTTCCCAATGTGTCTTGGGAGGATTTTCTAAATGTAACAACATCAAAAACATTCTTCAAATGCATAATGAAGGGGAAAGGGGTTAGGAACAAGAAGTAGAAGAACATGTCATTGCTACTCCTAAGGGAGAAATACCATTTGGTTCCCCTGCTACAACACCTACCCTCATCACAAAGGAACTAGAAGAGCAGGATCTACATGAAACACAACTTGTAGCCTTTGCTAAGCATCTTGTAGCTGAGGAAAATATAGGAACCCCAACTTCTAGTAAGAATCCATCGAAAGAGAAGAAAAGAAAGAGTGAGACCTCTACCTCTGCACCTGTAAAGGGGAAAAAGAGGCCAACACAATCCAGGAGGTGATCACATTTCCTAAGGAAGAAGGGGCCCATGAAGGGAAGATACAAAAAGAAAAACTAAGATGTTGTAATAATAGAAACATTCACAAACTCAAAGGGGAATTCCCATAGCGATGATGTAAAAACATCAATATTACAACCTTTGTATTTTACCAGCACTTCTAACTCTGATTTAGAAGACATTTTTGTTCCTAAAAAGAAAAGAAGATATCCAAAGAGCCCCATCTTAGAAGGGTTTATGAGTATAGAAAGGTGGGAGAAGAAAAATTTTGCGAAAAGGAAGATGAATTCTTTTGGGAAGAAATGAATACAAATAAAGAACTACAAGAAGACTTGAAGAGAATTAAGCAATTAGAAGATTTACTGAAAACATACTAGTAAAAGGGAAATGAGATCGATGCAAGAACTAGGGAGTTGGAAAAAGACTCCATAAATTTGAGCGTGGATCAAAATTAGAAATATTGGCACAACTTGCCATGATTGAAATAGATGAAAATTTTCTAGTTCCAAAGAGATTAATTGGACGTATAAAGATCCCCACTAGATCAACTATTGTGTCATTAGGAATTGAATTATGGAAGAAAACATAGGAATTTTTCAAAAAGGAAAAAGAATGGGAAAAAAGAGAAAACCGAGATGATATTTATACATGCTAGGACAATCAAGAAGCAAGAAACAAAGGTGAAGAAATTGAAAGTAAAAATTGAAGAACTGGTAGATAAAACAATGCAGTTGATGAAGTGCAAATTTCCTACCAGATTTTATGCCCTATTTTTGCAAGAAAAGTTTTTATGTTTTCAATTTAGTTAGATTACTAGTGAATTTATTGTTGCCATGAATAGGAAATTTTTGTTCTTAGAGACTTTCTAGAAGTCCACACAAAAAATGTAAGACTAATCATATGAATTTTACTTGAATAATTTGGTTCTTTAAAATGAAACTACATGGAACCCATTAATGTTTGTGGGAGATCTCCATATCAAGGCCTTGGCTTCTTATGTTAGAAATGAGCATCAAATGGGAAGCTTGTTGTGTTAGAATTTTATGATCAGATTTAATGCATAGAAAATTAATTCAAATCAGAAACAATAACACAATGAATACCCTGGGAAAACCCTCCACTTGAGGGAGAAAAACCCAACAATAATATATCACTTATTTATTGAATCACCAATAGAGTCTCCTTTACAATAGAGGTCGATAAGAAGGCCTATAATATGCACCAAAATCTGATGCAACTACAGAAACAATAAGTTGCAATCTACAGATGATAAACTCAACCTCTAACTCAAGTTGATCTACCTTCAAGAAGAACTAGCACTTACAAAATATGACTATAAGAAAATGAATGATTACAATGAGAGAACCATTGGCTAAATATACAATATGGAAGGGAGACGTGACCCTTCAAGAACACAAGTCAACCAACATAGAAAGATGTGCCTCTTCTATAAAATTGCATCCTTGATCAACAAGTCGGCCTCCATATAAGTCGTGCCTCTTCAAGAATTGACCCATTTGATATTTAACAAATTTTAACTATTAATTATCAAGGGACATGGTCAATCATAATGACAAACTCAACAATTAAATAGCTGATAGGCTATAATTTAATTGTTTTTATATGTGCGATTTGGGTTGGGTATATGACCGGCGATGTCATGATACATCAACATGTTGCATAGATAGTTGTCATTGCACCAAAAGATCAAACTATTAATGCCCGATACAACCACTAGAGTTAATGAATCCATGGGAGGTAGTTAAGCCATGTCACAAACCTGAGCGTTGAGTTGCACAACACAAAGAGACCAATGGTGCACACCTTGCAACAATCCACCCTAACACAAGCGAGGGGTCTGAACCCATGACCTAGGCTTTGATACCAATTATTGCACAGACAGTTGTTATTGCACCAAAAGATTGACCTATTAATGTCTAATACAACTGCCAAAGTTAATGAATCCACGAGAGGTGGTTAAACCATATCATGAACCCGAGCATTATTCTACACAACATAAGGAGACCAAGGGCGCACACCTTGCAACATTTTTTTTACAAGAATATCATGAGAGAGAGAAATATCCCCCGTTGTAGCTAAGAAAGAAGGTAGTAGACCCAAATACAATGATAGATCAATGGTTGGATCACTTAGAGCACATAGGAGTTGGAAAAAAGATAATGAATTATAGAGAAAAGGATTAAAAAGAATGAAGGGACTAGTAGCAAAAGGCATAATCAAAGAGACACTTAACTTTTCTCAAGTTAGATTGGGAGAGATCACATTAGAACTGAAGAGTAAGGAACCTCATTCCATTTACAACTATGTGGAAGAAATTGGTAGGTCATAGAAATACATTTTATTTGCCTACAAAAATGAATTTTCTTAATTCTCACTCACCTTCCATCCTCCTATCCTCATATTCCCTATACCACACTAGAATGGGAGAAAATGAGAGGAAGAATCAACAACAAAAAACAAAAGGCTAGCAAAACTCTTAGATAAAAAATGTTACTACTTGAAGCAAGGAAAAGGAGTGGACTGTGTGGTGGATTTTAGAGAAATGGCCTTACAATACAACCTTCGACCTTAAATTTGCTTGAGGACAAGCAATAGCTTTAGTTGGGGGGAAAATGATGGGAAAAATTAATGGCTAGTTTTCCTTTTATTGTTTTATGCTTTAATCATTTCTCCTACTAAATTTTAAAGACCATCCCAAGACCTAATATATCTTTTATATGTTTTTCATACACTTTAAAGCAGACTTAAGTACGTGGAAATAGAAATATGTTATGTTTATATATGCTTGTGTGAATGCATGAATGCATATGGAATTTAGTATGATTCTATGTTTAAATTATGATTTTAATAATATGGATGCCTTAGGAATGAGACTAACATCTTGTAACAAGAAAAACCATTAACTCGTAACAACAAGTTTCCTAGCCCGCAACATAAAAATTGTGGATGATTGCAAGGGAAAAGTCAAAATTCCAAAGGAACAAGACTTTCAATGGGGAACAAAGGTGATCATTTATTGATCAGTCATGAGTCATTGTGCATCATACTCTTTCTCACCAATAAGACCACCAAGAGGAGAAGGAGTTTACTCTCAATGGGATTGATTTATGACATGATTTTTCTCAAGAACACATCTCTATCATTATAGTTAACCATTACGCATAGAGTTCTAAATTGGTTTATTTACTCCTATTTCATAATTATTATTTTTTTGTTTTATACTAAGTCCTCTCCCAATCTTTCAAGGAGAGTGGATGATTGCTTTATGAGTTTGTTTTTAGTTCTATAAAAAGAAAACTCCTCACATACTTTATATAGTGGGATCTATTGTTGAGGAGTAAATCTAGTCGCTAGTATTTGTTTTACTTGGTAGTTGATCAAGCTAACAAGTTAGTTTTTATCTGTTACTAGTTATAGCAATAGCTATATGTGCTATTGAATAATAAAATATTTAGTAAATTCTTGTTTGATTGTATGTAAGAGTTTAAATTTTATATGCGATAAAAGGAATTAGTTGACATCATGAATTTATGAGTAAGTAGGTGTTGACAACTTTTGTGAAAGAAACAATTGAAGTAAGGGCCACTTGAGTTACTACTAATCCACTTCATTTTTTGCTATTAGATTAAATGATGCGTTGTTGAAATTAGTTAAGTAGTTTTCAGTTATATGCATGCATTGTAATTTATGAATGTCATTTTGTAGTTTTGGATTGAATTTTGTAGCTTCATGTTGGTTTCATAATCTAGAGGAATTAGCTAGTAATTAGTTTTTAACAGTTGATGGCTATAGTCTTGAGTGTTAAGTACACATAGCATAAAGTAGCAGTTTATATTTATTTCCCCTATTTTAAGAATTAGCAAATCATTTTTTTATCCAACTTTTGTAGTCTTTTGTACATGTGTAATTTCCTATACTCCATTGATGTAGGATATGTCTAGAGTCCATGAACACATATATTTTGTTAGCAGTATCTAAAGTTTACGAGTCCCTCGTTGATAATTAAATGTAACCTCTTGTGAAATATGAATTGTTTGGTTAGGAATTCATCCCTTGGGATGTGTGTATACCTAGTAGCACCAAGTTGATTAGACATTAGAGATTCTCTACACCAAATTTGGCAACCATACATCAAGTTGATGTTAAATAATGAGTTAACGATTTAGCACTTTCTTATTGCAACTATTTGTCCCTGCATTGGCTAAACTATTTGTGTCGACATTAGCTTCTCTATATAGATGAGAAATTGAATGACTACTATAATGGTTGAAACTTTCCAATTCTTTCTCCATAAGAGAATTTAGTTTCCAATTTGTAACTTTCCTTGTTCTAATCACATTGACAACTATATTTGAATCTCCTTCAACTTCAAGCTTTTTGTTTTTTAATTCTTGGCATAGTTATAATTCTTCCACAAGATCCTCAAATTCTGCCATATTATTGGTCCCTACTAGAAGAGATTTCAAAGATTTGTACCCACTACTTTGTCACCCCAATGTCTAACATTACAGCCAACCCCAGAAGTGTCAGGATTACCCCTTGATGCTCAATCAAAGTTCATTTTATACCAGCCTGTAGAGGGGGGAGTCCAAGATGTTGTTGCTCTTTTAATTTGAGCCCTCTTCTCACCCTCACCCACTGAAAATGGAATTTTCATATCAAACAAAGTTGATTGCATTTTAGAATCCAAATCTATGAAAGGATAATTTTGAGAGTTTTACTTTGTCATTCTACTATTCCCCAATTTAACAATGGTAGCTTCGAGATTATTAAGAAAATAAGGAAGGCCTATCTCTTTCTCTGAAAAACTTATTCTATTATGTTTCTTCCATAGTTCCTAGATCAAAATTTAGGGTTTGATTATCCATAAACTTGTAAATACACCATTCTTTTTAAGATTGGACAGGATTTGAATAGGCTGAGTATGTCATTTGGTAGTGTAATAACCCATCTAAGTTTGGCACAAATCCACTTCCAACATTCTTGAGCATAGAGGCATTGTAGAAATGTGTGGCTTATATTTTCTTCATTGTGTTTACATAGAACACATCTTTTTGGTCCCCGATAACCCAATTTAGAAAACTTATCTATTGTTAATACCTTATTTGTATCACCACCCACGCAAATATTATTGATTTTGGTAAATAATGCTTATGCTAGTAGAGATGCAAAGGAAGGGATGTTGCATGTTCATGTTTAACCAAGGTTCTATATCCATATTTTTTATTGTATTGCCCTAATTTTGATCCAAAACAAACCAACTTGGCATTGCCTTCCCATATGATAGTTAAACTATTTTTGAGTGTAGATTGCAACTTCTCTATCTCATTTTCAGGTAATCCCAGTGGCCCTACATATTTCCATTGCCAAGTTGAGAGCATGTCCTTGTGACAAACAAACATATAATCTTTAATCTTTGTGCCCCGAACTTCGATTAAGTGTCCCTTTGTTTTCCCTATATCAATTAAGTTATCTAAAATTGATAAGCCCCCCATGAATCTTCCTAAAATATGGTTGAATTCCCATCATAAACATTCCAAGTCAAATAATATGATATATGAGATTTGCAATCCTTCATAAAGTTTAAAATCCTTGAATGTTGAGGCAGATTTCGTATTAAAATACTTTTTTTGACATTATTATTCAAGTACTTGTTTTGAATAATCCTTTCCTATTTAGCATCCTTACCTGTATGCATTTTCTAGACTAGTTTTGCACCTAATGCTTTATTTTTCTTGAGGAGATCTTTCAAACCCACACCCCCAGCTTCTTTGGTCTTGCAAATCTTATCCTAGGCTATCAAAGGTATCTTATTCTACTTCATGGTCCCTTTCCAAAAGAATTTCCTCATGCTTTGATTTAATGCACGGCACTTCTCAAATGGCAAGGAAAGACAAGATATTAAATATATGGGAATCACAGAGATTGTAACCTTTAACATAGTAACTCGTCCTACTGAAGACAACCATTTCCCTTTCCATGCAACCAACATCTTGCTTTTGTGTTCAAGAGGCTCCCATAGTTTCCCATTTCGTAGTTCTATAGCTAAGGTAAGTCCAGGATATGTGTTGAGTAACTAAACTTTCTTAAAGGTTAGCATTCTAAGGATTTCTTGTTCTTTTTTAGGGTTAGGTGGAAGAAATACACTTTTTATTTGACATCACTTACTTCTTGACTAGAAGTAATGAAGTATATGTCCAATATCCCTTTCAATTATCATGTCTTCCTATGTTTAGAAAATCCAAATAGCATTGTATCATCAACAAACTATTGATGTGTAATAATGGGAATGTCGTTAGTCACTTGAAGACCTTCCAATCTGCCATTAACTATTGTAATTGTAAGTGTTCTACCCAATGCCTTTTCCATGATAATGAATAAGAAAGGGGAAGTGGGTCTCCTTGTCTTATTCCTTTGGATGATTTGAAGTATCCTTTAGGGGTTCCATTTATAATGATCAAGTATTTAGGGCTTTCCATGTAATTAAATATCCAATCTACCTACCTCTTGTTGAAACGAATGGCCTCCATTACTTATATAAGAACTGCCAATCCACCCTGTCGTATGCTTTTTTGATGTCTAATTTTATTGGCATGATTTTCTTTCTGTTTTTTTGTATTGAATGTATCACCTCCTAAGCTATTATCACCCCTTCCAATATTGATCTATCTGAAAAAAATCTATTTTCTCATCCAAAATGATTTTAGGAAGAATAATTTTTATTCGATTTGTTGTTTCTTTTCCCATTATTTTGTAAATGGTGTTGTATAGGGCTATGGGGAAAATTTTGTCAAGGTTGATTGGATTTTATTTTTTTGGTATAAGAGTAATGAATGTGTTATTTATTTCTTTTAATACCACACATTTGCTTCTTGAATCTTCTATAGTATGCACCACCTCATTGCCTACAATGCCTCAATAGCTTTGGAAGAAGCTAGCAAGGAATCCATCTGGGCCAAGCGCCTTGTCTAGGTGGGGCTAGAAGGAAGTAGTTCTACTTTCTTACTTTGTGAATTGCTTCATTAACTTCTTATTGTGAGTTTCATTTACTATGCATGGAAAATCCCAAAGAAGGAGATATTGGATGCCAAGTTGGGTCCTTCCTAATTATTGAGAAGATTACTAAAGTATGATATAGTCTCCTTGGCTATCTTCTCCAGATTTTCTAGAATTTCCCCAAGTAGTTTTTTATTTTAATTTTTATAATACAATTGATATCCCTATGGACTTTTGTCACATTATGAAAATGTCTTGTGTTATTGTCACCTTCCTTGATCCAATTCTCTTTGGATTTCTATTCCAATATGTTTTCTATTTTCCTAGTATATCCTCATAGTCTCTTAACAGTTCTTTTTCTTTGAGATAATCCTCCATTTCTATTACATTATCAAGTACATTTTTATTCAACTCTTTCATCTCCTCTTCTAATTGGTTTTTTGTCCCAAAATATTTTTAAAATAATTTTTATTTCATTCTTTTAGCTATTGTTTAACTAGTCTTAATTTTGTTGTCACATAGAACGTCTTGGTTCCCGTGGGTTTCACTTCTCTCCACCATTGTTTTATTAATTTCTGAAAGCCTTGATCCTTAAGCCACATATTTTTAAATTTAAATGGATATCTAATTTTTTTTTTTGTCCAAGATCTCTAGTTGAATGGGATAGTGATCTGAGCCAATTTAAAGGACTATACTACGTTCCAATGAGAATGGAAATGATGTCAGATCTCCTTTCAATAGCAATCTATCCAATTTTTTCAACAATATTGTTGAAGCTAAGTCTCACATTTTTCCATGTATGTATTTCATTTGCCATTTGTATTTCCATTAATTTATTCTTTCCTACAACTTCCTTGAAGTATAGTTGTGATTGGCATTTTATTTGCACTCCCCCTATTTTCTCATGGCTATGGAGGATAGCATTGAAGTCTCCCCCCAAAATGTACATTTCAGTTGGGGCAATTTCTAAGAATGTTTCAATCTTCCCCCATGTCACTTTATTTTTGATTGAAAAGGATGGTCCATAAACATTTATTAAACTAAATTGAAGGTGAGAATGGAGGATTCTTACCTTAGTCCTAATCCACTACTTGTTGGTTTCCAACATCTCCACATATATTTTTTGCAGCCTCCATAGAGTTAGAAGACCTCCGGATGCACCCTCAAATTTTACGACTTCAACATTCCAAATTTTGCATTTCTTCTTATACATTGTTGGCATTTCAATTCACAACTTTGGAATGTGGATTATAAACAAACATCTATGCACAATTAACTACTCTTCAAATTAGGAGGGGAAGCTCCCTCATCACTAATGATTCTTAAACATAAAAGAATACTAAACTATTGCCAATATTTTTTGTTCTCAACTACGAGCACAAGGTTATAAAACTCTTTGTGTCATAGCCGAGGTTTTCTCTTTTCTAGAACTTCAACTACAACTAGGCCTAAACTAAAGATGCTTCTGAAAACTCAAGTAAACTCATAGCTTGAGAATAAGAAGTAAACAAGGAATGATTTGATTAACATAGAAACTTAAACAAACTTACTTTGAGATCACACATGAAGACTCATTACACTTATAGGATGTAAGTTGAGATAAAGATTATATAAGCCAAACACATAAGATAAAATAATAAAATATTTTGAGACAGTAGATAAGAAAAAAGTAGGCATGAGATTTCCTTCCTCAAATTTCCAACAACAATTACACTTTTGGGATAGCAAATTGTAGCAAAGACAAGCTTACAAATTAGCGATCAAACATCGGATTACACTTGACATAGATTGAACATTAACTAAACAATAATTTATGACAAAGGGGGCTTGCAAACTTGCTCTTGCACAAAGTGAACAAAAACTGAATAACAAAGTTGCAGCAAAAGTAGGCTCAGCAATTTGTTATCACAATAACAATTAAGAAAATAATGGGAAAGGTTGCCCTTATTTATACACAAACAAGGAGTAGGTAACCCTGAAATCTCCTTACTTTAAGCTAACTAGACTTGTCAAATTGCAAGCTTTATTTCTAAAACTAACACAAGACAACTAACTAACCACCTACTAAAAACAATAACTGATTTAAAAGTAGGGAAAGTTCCAACTGTACATTTTATTTTTCCCATTTCACAAAGAATAGGTAAGCATGAGACAAGAATAGAAAATCCAAATCGAAAAAGGCATCGAGTTAACTGTTGTTTTTAGTTCTATTCTTAGAAATCTTCACTACCACAAAAATATCACTCATTCATTGATAATTTGGGAAACTATATCCATCAAAAAGTTGATTTCTATTGGAGAATACTGCATGTGTGAAAACTTGAATTTTGGCTGTGAACACACCTATGTTCAAAAAAATTTTGCACAAACTGCTGAAAATAAGTTGTTATTTTTTCTTCAAAAAGCAGATTCTTAGAAAAAAATTGAGGTTTGGGTTTTGTAGACAATTACGTTCTGAAGAGACCTAGTTCATCAAATTTTGAAAAAGCTAAGGGCTTCTCGAAAAAGTGCTTAAAAAAACATATTTTTGGAAATATAAATTTCCCAATCTTCAAGAGGAGCAAAAAGTAGATGGACCCAAATCGACAAAAACTAAAAAAGCTAACCACCTATTTCTGAAAAGCGATGCCCTAGAAAATTGGACCATGAAAAAGTGTGCCTATGTACTTCCCAATCCCAAATCCACAAAGAACACTGAAAAAGCACTCTGTTTGAGCTTTCAAATCTTGATGAGATGAAAAATCCATCTTTCTTCCTCTACATGCCAACTTGCAAAATATGAAGAATGAATGCCAAAATCCTTCTTGAATAGAGTTTGAAGATAAAAACGCATTTTCTTTGCAAAGCCCTAAAAATTTGAAGCTTCTCCAAAAAGATAGAAACTTTGTATGCAAAAATTTGAGTCCAATTGCATGTGCAACGGTGAATTCCTCCTTTGTAGGGCCAAAAAGCATGCGCGTGAGGAAGTGTATTTGATCGACGAACAACGAAAGCTGAAAAATGACTAAGCATGAGATGCTAGGAGCTCTAATTGGACAAGGGCTCCTAGACATCCTAGAGTTAGAATTTTTTTTTTTTTTCAACTTTTACTTGCTTTTGCCTCTGGCGAGGCTTGCCTCCAACTTCAACGAGCCAACAATCTGACACTACCAACTAATAAAATCTGTTTGACCATGGCAATCTCATGTTTGACCACTGTTGCTATAATCCTCAGCTTCATACTGGCATCTGACATCGTCTAATCATGATTGTGAGGTCTCAAAATTGCTGACAAAGGCTGAACTGGAAAGGTGTGTTCGGGTTTGAAATTTTTCTAAGGCATGACTACCCAGGTGCCCTAACTAGACAAGGGCGCCCAAGCTTCCTTGCCTTAGCTAAATTTTCCTAATTTTCAACTTTTACTTTACGTGTTTCCATCAAAAGCCAATGAGCCCAGTTTGATTGTCATTTCCTACCAATTGGTGAATAATAGACTAAACGGAAATTGATTTGGCAAGCCTGATCATAACTGAGATGAATTATATCCTCTACCAATCCTCGACACTGCATCTAGTCGATTTTACGAGGAATCAAATAGGGTTGATGAAGGAGTTTGGTGAATTTTTGAACAAGGAAAAAAATAAAGTAAGTCATGAAAACCTAGGCGCCCCTCCTTGACAACGGTGCTTAACTACTAGAATTAGAAAAAAAACAACAATTTCAACTTTTTCTCATTTTCCTTCTTTGTTCACTGCTTTGTGTGCTTCAATTGTTATTCGTCAATGTTTGTGCAACATTTGAGACTTTGAATCTGACACTTGGCAGCTGACCTTCCTCCATTAATGACTTCGGAGCTCATACTTTGCCTTTTGAAAAAGAAAAATAGACCTAGCAGAGAAATCCTGACCTTTTGATGATTTTGACCGGACTAGCTTGGTCAAGAAGTATTTTTGACTAGTCAGAATCAGTTAGGACCCTCCAATCAAAGATTCTATTTTTAGAAAAAAATTTAGTTTTAAGAAAGTTTTTCCAGCATCCATTTGACAACAAACCCAAAAAACCCTAAATCAAGTCTATTTTTAGAAACTTTCTTTCTTTTTTTTTTGACAACAATTTTTACAAGACTTTTTACTTTTTACAAAATGTCCTAATGAAGCAAAAAAAAATTGATTTGGCACAACATACATCTCAGCTTCCACAATGTTCATCTAGGACTCCTAGATTAGGAAAATGTTTACCACATAAGTCTCCATACAACGCTTGACCAAACGCTTTGTATTAGGGCCATTTAAGCCCCTAATATTCCACAATAGAATTTTCATTGCTCCCTAGAAGGGAAACACCCTCCCTTGACCTAAACATCCTAGTAATCTTAACCTAGCCTTTGCATCCCATCCATCAGTCTCTTCTCCTGATTTTTTTCCCCTTTTTCTTCCCTTCACCATAATCGGGATATTGTTTGGCATAATCCCTCTACTTTAGCCCCATCTTTCCCTCCCTTGTTGGATTAGGTAGCAAACTTTCAAACTCTTTATGTCCCTTTGATTTGAGTGGATCTCCTTCACCCAAACTTCCCCTTCTTCCAACATATAACCAGAGAAGTTCACATCCAACCTCCAAAATAGCTTCTACTTTTCTCAGAGCCTGCATATCAGCCTCTACCCCTTCGGTAGCAACATGGTCACCAATCATGCCATCATCCTCTCTTTTTGAGTTCCCTTCATTATTCTTCTGGTTTTCATTTCCAGTCATTTGGTTGGGCGCTAAAGAGGGCTACACCATCTTTGCAACTACATCTATTATCTCTTTAGCAATTAGAGTATTCAAATTCCTTCTTATTTCCTCTTTACCAAATACATCTTTCCTTTCTTCTGGTTTATTTGGTGGACTGGTGTTATTGTTATCTGCTTTCTTTGAATTATTTACAAATGGAAATAACTCATACTCCACCTTCTGATCCACACAAATCTTTGCACAAATACGTTGCTCTCCTTGAATCAAATTCTTCTCTTCACAAATGAAGGTGCCTAGTTCATTGCCAATCTTTTCCAAAGCCTCCTTATTCTATTATTCTATGGGCAGATTAAATAGCTTGATCCAAGCAGGAATTTTCTCCATTTGATGGCTTATCGGGTCAAAATTAGGCTCCCAATCCTTCAGATAAAAGTGTATCCCTTCAAGCACTAGCAAGATTTTCCCCATTATAGATTGTTTGAGGTTTACAGATGCACACTCAATCAAATAGTAGTTTTTGGTAATTAATCTGGTTTTCACACTCGAGCCCCATCTGTCTGTCACCAAGTCATCACTTTGCCTTTTTCCAAACCTCTACCATACCAATTTTATGAAAATGGCTCTTTGTTTGTGGTGGTTTCTTGATTTGAGCATATTCGCAGTAGTAACCATGGCCTTTCTAAGCCGCTCCTTCCTATAACCCTCTGATCTCTGAGGCTTAGTATCAAAAAACATATTCTCATTTCCCTTTTACAGATGCCCATTGATTGGTTCTAACATTCCTTTATAATACTCCAACCATTTCCAACTTTCTCTATGTCCTAATAGAATTGCATTTACCCATGTGGTCAAATGCGGGTTTGATCCTTCTAAGGGTTCATATTGTTGTGAGTCTTTATGGTAGCGGGTTCCTTTCTATCACAAAGATAATCATATTCTTAATGACCCTTCCCATCTGGATCCCCTACAGGTTGGGATGCTTGCTATCTATTTGTAGCTTACCTCTACCACCCAAACCAATTTCCATTATTGTTGATTCTTTATTTCTGTCTACTTTAATGCACCTCCCAAGACCTTCCTCTAAAATTAGTATTCCCATGTAATTCAAATCTCCAACCTCTATTTCGACCCCCATCCATCTTCTATTGATTCTCCTCCTTATTGGTGACCCCAACACTTGCATACCAGTCTTTCAATTCACATTCTTTCGGCTCATGGAAGGTCTAGCTTCCTTTGATGAATCACTCCAATCCTTTTCCACAACTTTTCCTGGTATTTTCCGTTGTAGTTGCTCATGATTCCTCCATACTATTTGCAGAGGAAGCTCTACATCCGCTTTGTCCATCCAGGTTCCAACTACTCCACTCCTTCGTGCCATTTTTGGGGCTTCTTCGTTAGATCACTAGGTTTTTCTTTGTACTCCTATTATAAGATATATTTTTTATAAATGGGTAAAACATATTTCCTTTTAGATTGTGTGTGTCCTTCCAAATTTTTAATTTAGGGGGTGTTGATGTAAAATTATTATTCAGGTGTTATCACAAATTAATTAGGGTTAATTAGGGAGGAGCTTTTCTTTTTGTTATTAGAACTAGTGAATCTTGTGATATGTATAATGGGATTACTTTTCTACTTTATTTATTTTTAAATATTTTTTAAAAATGTGGATGTATATGTTATGTATTTTTCATTTTTTAATTATTGAATATATGGAAAATTCACAAATTCACGATCAGCAATTCACCATGGAAAAATTCACTCCCAAATTCACCGCCATGACAATTCATCGCATGAGAGTTAATTTTCCATGGCAGTGACTTGTTGATGGTCGTGAATTGTTCATAGTCAATTTTTTGTTAGTGAATTGTTGGTGGTGAATTTTCCTAGGTTGTTCTCTCTTGTAGAATAATTACTATAAATGATATTGGCTTTTGTAGAGTTACATATCAGCTCTAACATCCATGAATCTTGATAAAAAAATAATTCATAAGTATTTTTTATCCAACATAAAGTTAACTTGTTAACTTGTGAAATTCTTAATGTTCATGTAACACCCCTCCTTTTGGGCTCTTTTGTTCAGCAGTGTCCTTCCTTGTTATGTTGTTTCCATTTATGCTTTGACTTTGGTGCTTGGTTCTATTTGATCGCAAAATGTAAAGCGATGTGTATGTTATATTTTGATGTGATGGTATTTACTCTGATGTTATCAATATGGCATGTTTTGGATTAACTTAGTAGATATTTGAATTAATGATGTTTTATGCTTTTGAACATATTATTGATGTTAGAATCGTCAATTAGTAATTTTGTATTGGTGATGGGGATGGCATTGTACCACTCGCTTGCGAGTGCCCTACAATTTCGAGATTTCCTCTTCACGGTGTGTTTGGTCATATTATGTATATATGCATGTTCGATATACTCTTTGTTCACAGGTTGACAGGTACATGATATCGACTCCACCCGGTTCACACGTTTGAGTGTGTCCATTGGCCAACGATACTCGATTGGGAGATAGTAGCTAGGTTTTCCGTACCAAGTCATCACCCTAGTCATAATGTGTTGTCGGGTTTTAGTCGGGTTAAGTTGCTTCTTTGTTATTCTCTCTCCTTTTTTTCATTTAAATTGCAAGTGAAAAAGGTAGTCAAATGACTTTATGTATTTAAGTTGTTTATTAAATTTAACTGGTTACAATGTTATAAATGTTATTTAATTTATTCATTAATTTAATTTAATTAATAAAATGATCTAATATTGGATTAGATTTATTTTATTGATTAATTAAATTAATTATGTTGAAATAAATCAAGTTATTCATTTTGGAAATTATAATTGTTAAATCCTCTTTGAAATGAAAATCTAAAAGAGTGTTAAGTGATTCTTTGAAAAAGAAAAGTTTAAATTCTTTTTTGGATATGGGAATTTTAAAGGTTTCAAATGCTTTTGAAAAGAAATTATTAAAGTTTTAGATTCTTGTTGAATGGAAAATTAAAATTAAAATAAAGAAATAAGTAATGTTGAGAGAAATTTGTTTTTAGTTTCAAATTTCAAAAACATTAAAATATCTCAAAATTTCCATAACTATGGGGATAGGATATTTTAGGGTATTTGACCAAATTTGGGGAAAGAATAGAAAAGGTTTTTCATTCTTGAAATTTGGCTGGGAGAAAATTGAAAGGGGAGTTCTTCATGTTTTGTTGATGCATTGTTGGATTTGGAAGAAGATTTTGGAAAAGCTTTGGAGGAATTGGAAATTGCAGCTCATCTTTCTTCTCAAACTCTCCATCCAGCTTCAGATTTCAGGTTCCATTTGTTTATTGTTTTAGAAAATTGTTTCTTTTCAAATTTGAAAACTTGCTTGGAAATCATTTTGGAAAAACCTTGTTAAAATCTTAAAAGCATTTAGATTTTTTGAAGGAAAACAATCTCTTTCAGCTGAAAATTCCAAGTTAAACAATAGAAAATGAAATAGGAAGCAAAAGAAAAGTATTTAAATTTATGTTGTTGAAATTGGGGATATCCAGGAATTGAGCTATGAAATCATGCTTGAATATTATTTTGTTGTATTTTATTTTGTGGAAAGCTTGTTCAATTTAACCGTATTTTGTAAAATTTTGTATATATATAATATATATATATATTATATACTTTCTTTTAATTGTATGCGTCTGGTAAAACCTCTGTTTAAAATTTATCTGGCAAAAAATTCTAGAAATTTCGCCACAAAGGAAAAAAAAAATTTCTCTTTGTGTGTTTATGAAAACAAAAAAATTATAGAATAAAATATTATTTTTTTGTTTTGATGAATTGTAGGGTGGGGAAACCATCCCCACCACCGCCCAACCCAAGAGGAGGCAACTGTGTGAGCCACACAGGTTGTCACCTCTGTGGGAGGCAGATTGTGTGAAGCACACAAATCACTGCCCTTGGGGAAGGTGGGTTGTGTGCCACACAGGCCGCCGCCCCTTGTGGGAGGCGAGTTGTGTGCCTCACACAAGCCACCGCCCTGTGGGAGGCGGACTATGTGAGGGCACAGAGGCAGCCGCCCTGGGAAGGCAGGGTAACCTATGCGCCCTAATTTAGGGCTTTCTTTTTTTTTAAATTCATTTTTTATTATTTAAGTTTCTTTTAAATTCATTTTTTTATTATTTATTTAAATTATTTTGTATTATATATAATATAATATATATATATATTATATTATATATTATATATTATATATTATATATTATAATATTTATATATTATATATATATAATATGTATATTATATATATATAATATATATTATAATTTAAATAAATACTTGCTTATTATTATTTAAATATATATGTATTATATATATTTTTTAAATAATAGGGATTTAGTTTTAAATTAGTTGGAATATAAAAATGATAATTTTTTTAGAGGCATATAGTTAAATGATATTTAAATATTTAAAATAGGAATTTCTTTAAAATGATTGTTTCATTATCATAGTTGAATTGAAATTGACTTTATAATAAATGTTTTTTTTTTAATTTAAAAAGATTGATTTTAATCATTATATAGGATTGGGAAAATGGAATTAAATTGTTAGTTTTTAAATTCCTTAATGTGCCCATGTGAGTTGATTTACTTTGAGTATGAACAAATAATGCTAATTATTTAATTTATTTCATGTACTATGTCAGTGTTTGGCTTGGATTTAGGAAATCCTAACATTAGTTTATTAAGTTGCCTAAAATAATTTTAAGTGATGTTTGTGTTCATTCTCGATGTTGGGCAATTGAGTCATTTGTTTATGTAAGTCTTCTAGATGGGGCTTTTTAGTTATTTGTGTGGGTTGTCATAAAATGTTGCCAACCTTTGGTTTGTCTTGGGTAGCGTGTATAGAAGTATCATGTTGTTTCACTCGGTTTTCATGAACGGGGATGGTTTGTGCCACCTTTGGAGCGGTTTATGTGGTCTGTGCCTCCTTTGGAAGGAGTGGATTATGCACTTTGTTTCCTCCAGTGTTTGGAGTGAGTTTCCTTTATTTGTTCCCTCCTTGGATTGGAGTGGTTGTCTTTTCTAGTTTACCCATTATATTGTGGTTTTGTACCGTGTTTGTGTTGTCGATAAGAGAGTGGCTCTTTGTGGGGGTCCGGCACACAAAGGGGCACCAGGGTAACTCGCTTAGGGTTTAAGTAAGTGATAACTTAAAAAGAATTAATGAAAAACTTTCAGACTAATTAAGATAATAAATGCCTCTCTCATGACTCATTTGCTTTTAAGGTTTGAGGTGAGACGAGAAGCACAGTTTGTATGGGGGTCTGGCGGCTAGTAGAGGCAAGCTAGGGTAACCCCAAATGGGGGTCTGGTAGCCTAGGCAGGTTGAGCCTGGGTAACTCATAGAAAATGATGTGCGACACTCTCTCTATGTCAACCAGAAGTCAGTATTGTACTGCGTAGATGATCTTTGTTCTCTGGAAGCATTGTAACCATTGTGTCATGTGATGTTCTTGTATCTAATTCAATTCAGTTGTGTATTAGCCTACGTCTAGAGGTAGAGGGTCTTGTATAGGAATTCCTTGTTACTATCTCCTAGCACGGGGGGTGAGCCTTCAGGTATCACACGGTTGGGTGGAACATGCACCTTTTTCCGTTGTGTCTTCTTCTTGTTCATGTGGATGAGATTTCTAATTGGAGAGCTCATGGGATCCAATTTATTTTCATGCTTTGTTTGTTTTAGTTGGAAACTTGTAATTTATTACCCTCCATTGTTATCGAGGTGGAAGTTGTACTATGTAATCATACTTATTGGTTTTATCTCATTCAGGGAATGAGTGTTGTAATCTTATTGTAAATTCATTGTTTTTTGAAATCAAGTGGTATCTCTTATGCCTTTGTTGTAATTATCATGTATGGAATGTATGTGTTCTTAATTCTTTAAGCAATTAAATGTTATGGTTTTAATTCATGTTTCTTATTTGGGTTTAAGTAAACTCAGTCTCGTAACCTTAGGGATTTTTGGCAATGGGTAGTGAGCTTGCATGTTAATTGTACTTAAACAAAACAAAAAAAAATTGTGTTTGAGTAGTTAATTGCAACTTCTCCTAGGGTTGCGTGGCGGGGCATTACACATGGTATCAGAGCCCAAGTTTAAACACTGGGTGCTTTGGGATAATGTGGGACCCATTAAATTGTTAGCTGCATAGAATTTATGTGTGTGTACCTTGTCTTATGTTTTGGTGTGTATCTGTACAGGATCATGCCACCTAGGCGAAGTTGTAGGGGTCATGGTTGTGTAGGCGATTGAGGAGGTAATCAGCAAGATACACCTCCCATTGTTCCCCTTGTTTCTGATCATGAGGAGCATCAGGCTTCTCAGTTTGTGCCAAAGGTAGGTAATCAGCATCAGGATCCACTAGGGATCGGGGACGCTCAGTTGCGTCGCTTGCTTGAGGAGACTCTTGCTCGTATGGGCCCTAGGTAGGATAGGGATTAGGAGGTTATAGGTGAGAGAGATCAGGTTCCAACTCTATCTAAGGCAATCATGGCTACTCATATGAGAGATCTTCTTAGAGATTTTCCACCCACTTTTGATGGTTTGGGCAGTGGATTAGAGGCCGAGACATGGTTGATTGATCTAAATAGGTATTTTTCTATGCATCTGTATGGTAGCAACACCAAAGCTAGGTGTGCAATCATTCATTTGAGGGATTTCACATCTACCTAGTGGAGGTTAGAGGAGTAGAAGCTCCATTTGGATATCGGCATTATATCTTGGGATATGTTCCTAGAGCGGTTCATAGCTCGATTCCTTTCTGATCATTGGCGTCAGCGCCATGGAGATGAGTTCCATGCCTTACGACAGATGGATATGTCAGTGGAACAGTTTGAGTGTCACTTTTTCGAGATCAAACAGTTTGCGGGCATAGGTGATGATGAGGGTATGTTGGTCTAGCATTTCATTAAGGGCTTAAACGCCTAGATCAGTGGTGGAGTTTGGGTATTCGAGCCGAAGACCATGGAGATAGCTGTGGATAAGGCTCGTATTATTGAGGAGAATTTAGCCTTGTTTTAGGTGGTCAGACAGGATTTCAGTTTGGTAGTGCACCTTCCATTGGTGTTGCATCTCAGAGTGGCCGATCTCAGGCTACAGGCTTTTCTAGAGGGCATCAGTCACCTGCTAAGGGTGAGCAACAATAGCCTTCGTAGTCTAGGCAGCAGAATCCTCAGTTCCAACCTGATAGAAGTTGGAGACAGAAGAAGAGAGATCAGAGTTGGATGCGAGCTCATTGTGATCATTATGATCAACCTGCTCAGAGTTCTCAATCGGCATTTAGTGGAGGTGGTCTTCCATGACCTAGTGTATCTCTAGTTGTTCAGGGTTTCAGTAGAGGGACAGGATGTTTCGCTTGTGGTCAGCAGGGCCACTTTGCTCGTTAGTGTCCTCAGCAGGGCACTTCTGGTTTTAGTCAGAGGTCGGTAGCTTCAGAGTCGACAATAGGTGATGCGGGAAGATCGCATAGGGCATTCACTATGGTGGACACCCGTCAGGCCGAGCATCTGGGTGCAGTTTGTCCTTCGGCTTCAAGAGTTGATCCTTGAGGATCGAGGTTTTGAGTAGGTTAGGGTCTAGTTGGTTTTGAGGGAGCTTTATCGCTATTTTTTTTGCAGGCTTCTAGGAGTAATCCTGACCCTAGGGGGGAGGATGTAACACCCCTCCTTTTTGGCTCTTTTGTTCGACAGTGTCCTTCATTGTTATGTTGTTTCCATTTATGCTTTGACTTTGGTACTTGGTTCTATTTGATCGCAAAATGTAAAGCGATGTGTATATTATATTTTGATGTGATGGTATTTACTCTAATGTTATCATTATGGCATGTTTTGGATTAACTTAGTAGATATTTGAATTAATGATGTTTTATGCTTTTGATCATATTATTGATGTTAGAATCGTCAGTTAGTAATTTTGTATTGGTGACGAGGACGGGATTGTACCACTCGCTTGCAAGCACCCTACGATTCCAAGATTTCCTCTTCACAGTGTGTTTGATCATATTATGTATATATGCATGTTCGATATACTCTTTGTTCGTAGGTTGACAGGTACATGACATCAACTCCACTTGGTTCACAAGTTTGAGCATGTCCATTGGCCAAGGGTACTCAATTGGGAGATAGTAGCTAGGTTTTCCATGCCAAGTCATCACCCTAGTCATAGTGTGTCATCAGGTTTAGTCGGGTTAAGTTGCTTCTTTGTTATTCTCTCTCCTTGTTTTCATTTAAATTGCAAGTGAAAAAGGTAGTCAAATGGTTTTATGTATTTAAGTTGTTTATTAAATTTAATTGGTTACAATGTTATAAATGTTATTTAATTTATTCATTAATTTAATTTATTCATTAATTTAATTTAATTAATAAAATGATCTAATATTGGATTAGATTTATTTTATTAATTAATTAAATTAATTATGTTGAAATAAATCAAGTTATTCATTTTGGAAATTATAATTGTTAAATCCTCTTTGAAATGAAAATCTAAAAGAGTGTTAAGTGATTCTTTGAAAAAGAAAATTTTAAAAGTTTAAATTCTTTTTGGAGATGGAAATTTTAAAGGTTTCAAATGCTTTTGAAAAGAAATTATTAAAGTTTTAGATTCTTGTTGAATGGAAATTTAAAATTAAAATAAAGAAATAAGTCATGTTGAGAGAAATTTGTTTTTAGTTTTAAATTTCAAAAAAATTAAAATATCTCAAAATTGTCATAACTATGGGGATAGGGTATTTTAGGGTACTTGACCAAATTTGGGGAAAGAATAGAAAAGGTTTTTCATTCTTGAAATTTGGCTAGGAAAAAATTGAAAGGGGATTTCTTCATGTTTTATTGATGCATTGTTGGATTTGGAAGAAGATTTTGGAAAAGCTTTGGAGGAATTGGAAATTGCAGCTCATCTTTCTTTTCAAACTCTCCATCCAGCTTCAGATTTCAGGTTCCATTTGTTTATTGTTTTAGAATTTTTTTTCTTTTCAAATTTGAAATCTTGCTTGGAAATCATTTTGGAAAAACCTTGTCAAAATCTTAAAAGCATTTAGATTTCTTGAAGGAAAACAATCTCTTTCAGCTGAAAATTCCAAGTTAAACAATAGAAAATGAAAGAGGAAGCAAAAGAAAAGCATTTAAATTTTTGTAGTTGAAATTGGGGATATCCAGGAATTGAGCTATGAAATCATGCTTGAATATTATTTTGCTGTATTTTATTTTGTGGAAAGCTTGTTCAATTTAACTGTATTTTGTCAAATATGCATATATTATATACTTTCTTTTAATTGTATGCATCTGGTAAAACCTCTATTTAAAATGTATATGGCAAAAAATCTGGAAATTTCGCCACAGAGGAAATTTTTTTTCTCTTTGTGTGTTTATGAAAACAAAAAAATATATAGAATAAAATAATATTTTTTTGTTTTGATGAATTGTAGGGTGGGGAAACCATCCCCAACCCCACCCAAACCAAGAGGAGGTGACTATGTGAGCCACACAGGCCGCCGCCCCTGTGGGAGGCGAACTGTGTGAAACACACAGACCGCCGCCCCTGGGGGAGGTGGGTTGTGTGCCACACAGGCCGCTGCCCCCTGTGGGAGGTAGGGTAACCTACGCGCCCCTATTTAGGGCTTTCTTTTTTTAAAATTCATTTTTTATTATTTAAGTTTCTTTTAAATTCATTTTTTAATTATTTATTTAAATTATTTTGTATTATATATATAATATAATATATATATATTATATTATAATATTTATATATTATATATATAATATGTATATTATATATATATATAATATATTATAATTTAAATAAATATTTGCTTATTATTATTTAAATATATATGTATTATATATATATTATATTTTTTAAATAATAGGGATTTAGTTTTAATTTAGTTGCAATATAAAAATGATATTTTTTTTAGAGGCATATAGTTAAATGATATTTAAATATTTAAAATAGGAATTTCTTTAAAATGATTATTTCATTATCATAGTTGAATTGAAATTGACTTTATAATAAATGTTTTTTTTTAATTTAAAAAGATTGATTTTAATCATTATATAGGATTGGGAAAATGGAATTAAATTATTAGTTTTTAAATTCCTTAATGTGCCCATGTGCGTTGATTTACTTTGAGTATGAACAAATAATGCTAATTATTTAATTGATTTCATGTACTATGTCAGTGCTTGGCTTGGATTTAGGAAATCCTAACATTAGTTTATTAAGTTGCCTAAAATGCTTTTAAGTGATGTTTGCATTCATTCTCGATGTTGGGAAATTGAGTCATTTGTTTATGTAAGTCTTCCAGATGGGGCTTTTTAGTTATTTGTGTGGGTTGTCGTAAAATGTTGCCAACCTTTGGTTTGTCTTGGGTAGCGCGTATAGAAGTATCATGTTGTTTCACCCGGTTTTCACGAACGGGGATGGTTTGTGCCACGTTTGGATTAGGAGCAGTTTATGTGGTCTGTGCCTCCTTTGGAAGGAGTGGATTATGTGCTTTGTTTCCTCTAGAGTTTGGAGTGAGTTTCCTTTATTTGTTGCCTCCAATGTTTGGAGTGAGTTTCCTTTATTTGTGAGCATTATTCTACACAACATAAGGAGACCAAGGGCGCACACCTTGCAACATTTTTTAATTTAGGGGGTGTTGATGTAAAATTATTATTCAAGTGTTATCACAAATTAATTAGGGTTAATTAGGGAGGAACTTTTCTTTTTGTTATTAGAACTAGTGAATCTTGTGATATGTATAATGGGATTACTTTTCTACTTTATTTTTTTTTTTTAAATGTGGATGTATATGTTATGTATTTTTCATTTTTGAAGTATTGAATGAAGGTGTCAATATATGGAAAATTCACAAATTCACAGTCAACAATTCACTATGGGAAAATTCACTCTCAAAGTCATTCATCACATGGCGGTGAATTGTTAATGGTGGTGAATTGTTCATAGTCAATTTGTCAATGAATTGTTGGTGGTGAATTTTCCTAGGTTGTTCTCTCTTGTAGAATAATTACTATAAATGATATTGGCTTTTGTAGAGCTACATATCAGCTCTAACATCCATGAATCTTGATAAAAAATAATTCATAAGGATTTTTTATCCAACATAAAGTTAACTTGTGAAATTCTTAATGTTCAAATAAGAGAAATATAGTACATGGTTTACCAAATATAAATGTAATTGCAAGAATAATCAAAATATTGAATTTACTTGATTTTAAGAAAGGATTAAACCTAAAATTGGACTAATTTATATATGATGTACTATTATTTCTATTTAATCTAGATGGATTTTTTAGATTATATCCAGATATTCAAATACAAGTTGAAAATATGGGGAAGTGGATAAGAAGAGAATCTAATAGGTTTTTTCTAAAGCATTTATTTTCCAAGTTGATGAAATTGCATAATGATGGGTGATGGTTGTGTTGACATCATAAATAGTTGTAGAGGTAGATATGATTTAGGTGCTTGTAAGATTAAAAATTACATATTCTACAATTCTCTTTCTTATCTTTTACACTCATTTTAGCTTGTGTATTATTTTGTGATTTTCCCTCTTGTTTTTATATGTGTTTCCTTCAATTCCAAGCAAATTCACGGCCAATAATTCACCACTCACATATTCACCTCCAACAATTCATCACCAACAATTCATTGCCATGAAAAATTCATTTTATGGAAAATTCATCGTCAACAACATGATTTGAATTGCTAGTGGTGAATTTTCCACGAGATGAATTTGTCCTCGTGATGAATTGTTGGAGGTGAGTTTGTTGGCAATGAATTGTTGGCGATTATTTTTCCTAGAGCCATTTCCTTCTTATAATGCCTTGTTCCCTTGTCATCATAACCCCTTTCCCATGTGATTTATTTTAATTTAATGGTTTCCCTCTTTTATTTTTTCTTATTCATTTAATTTTCTCTTTTGTGCGATTTCTTCTCTTTTAAGCCTTTATTTATTTTATTTTATTTACCTTTATTTATCATTTTCTAAATAATTTTCTCTTTTATGTGATTTCTTCCCATTTCAATCCTTTACTTTATTTCATTTTATTTCCCTTTATTTTTTTATTCATTTAATTTTCCCTTTCATGTGATCTCTTCTCTTTTTAAACCTTTATTTTATTTTATTTCCCTTTATTTGCATTTATCCATTTAATTATTCTTTTTATGTGTCTTCTTTCCTTTTATTTTATTTTATCTTATTTATTTCTTTTTATTTGCCTTGTCCATTCAATTTTCTCTTTTTGAGGCTTCATTTTATTTTATTTTCCTTTATTTGTCTTTATCCATTTAAAATTTTCCTTATTTGATTTCATCTCTTTTCCAGTATCTATTTTATTTTGCTACCTATCCTTATTCATTTATTTTTAATTTTATATGATTTCATGTCTTTTTTACCTTTATTTTATTTCCTATTGTTTGTTTTTATCCATTTAACTTTTTTCTTTGATGTGACTTTATCACTTTTTGAGTCTTGTCTTTATTTTATTTTCTATTATTTGTCTTTATCCTTTTAATTTTTTTTCTTTGTCTATTTTCTCTAAATATTTTAACATATTTATCATCCATTTTCTTCAAACATTAATGATATATTCTTATCTACTTCCTCTAAAAAGTAATTTTTTATTTGATTCATCATTCAATCCAAAAAGTTAATCTTCTCTTCAAATAAATGCAATCCAAAAAGTTAATCTCCTCTTCAAATAAATATAAAAAGATCCTATGTCCCTCTCATAGGACAACAACAATGAAACTACTTATTTCTTCTTGAAGAGCATTATTGTAGCAAGATTTGTAGGATACTTTGAAGATTTTTTTTTTTTTTTATCAAAAGTTGAATATACTCTTATCTTACATCAAATAATGATATTAAATTTAGAAAAGTTTAATAGAGATCAAATTTGTTCTTGGAGAAAGATTTGGAGATTTTTAAAGAATTCTTAAAATATTTTGTTTTCTTTCTAAATCTGGGTATGTATTATGTAGATACTAATGTCCTAATCAATGTCATACACTTGAATTAGATTTATTAACATCATTTCCTCTTTATCTATCCTTATTTTGCTTAATTAATTCAATTAGCCTAGCTAATTAATTAATTGCATTATTTTCCTCTATTTGGCCTAATTAATTAAATTGGGTTAATTCACTTCTTCTCACACTAACACTTCACTTCATTAAATTAAATAGATCAAAATATTTAATTTAATCTCCTAAATAATATCATTTAATTAAATAACCCTATCCTATTTAATTAAATGTCATTTCACCTCAAAAAATAATAAAAAGGACAATGAAATGACGCAAGAGCAGGAGTGAAACTTGTCGCAACAACAACAGAACCTTGGCGATTGGAGGAGAATCCAAGCTAACAGGAAGATAGGTGGTGGAAGCAGAAGACAACTAAGGCCGGGTGGTCATAACCAAGGAAACAGTTTCCAAAACTAGCGATATGGGCGTCATCCATCTAAAAGGTGTGGGTGGTCAAGGAAATGATGATATGGGAATCCCTTGCTTCAGACAAGAAGGGGAGATGATAGAGATCCTTGGAACATTAAGAGAAATCCTTAACTCCCTAGCGCAAGAAGAATCCCAAGGAAAGATGGTCAAAGTCTCGGTCGCATGGTTTGGGTCCCGAAAGCAAACACAACTTGAAAAACCCTACACTCTAGTTGAAAGGACAAGCAAGATTATGTCGATCCCAGATAGCTATCTTGAGCCTCACTGGGATTATCTGATGCATTGTGGGCTATTTGTCAAATGGATGGGCAAGGATGCTTTAGACAAAGAGATCACTAAATGGTTAGTAAACCGATACGAAAGTTGGGTAAGAGCTAAAACCCTAGCTGATAATTATATATTGTTAGAATGTGAAAATGAAGAGATTAAAAAGAGGATTCTTTTTGGAGAACCCATTTTCTTTAGGGGTTTTTGTTTCTATAGAACAGATTGGGAGCCAAATTGTGACCCAATTATGCATAAACCAAAATTTTATCCTTATTGGGCAACCTTGGATAAGCTTCCCCCATAATATTGGAGTGAGGAAACCATAGAGAAGATCGGTAATGCTTTGGGCACCTTCATCAACATTGACGAACAATTTTTGAAAGGTAAATCGGGGAAAGCTAAAATCCTGGTGGAAATCAACATGGAATTTAGATTTTTGGATAACCTAGAAATCCTTACTGGGAAAGGGATCTGACACCTGATGATTTTGGTGGACTCAAAAGAGGGTTGTTGCATTCTCAATAAAAGTTACATCACAAGATGTTCAAAAAGCTTAGGAAAGCACCAGATTTGGCAATGGATGAAGGTTGGTTCGGGAAAAGTTTTCCCTGTCACACAAAGACTTTAGAATCATCGAGAGGGGGAGAAGTAAAGACAAACTTTCCACAATTCTCCAATATGAAGGTTATCATTAGATCTCAGGAACGTCATGGCTGGAAAAGACTCAAATGTGGTGTCAGGAGAAGACTGTCTGGAACAATTGGAAAACCTAAGGAAAGATACAAAAGACCTTGAGCGAGAAATATGTGAAAACATTAGAGCCTTATCAAGACAAGAAGAAGATGAGGCAGCGGGGAATTCTAATCAACCCGAGTTTTCAACATGCTAAAAGACACAAGAGGAAGTTTGGTTAGGGGTTGGCATGAATTGTGAAGCCCGGGGTCCAAGCAGAGAGAGTGTGTTGGGTGTTGAACAAGTAGTTGTGAATGATTTTGAGCCAAATCATATGGAAACAGATGCAGAAGATGATCCTGAGGATTTTCCTATGGGTGTTTCTCTCCCCTTAGCACATCAATTGATGTTAGAGGCAGCAGGAGAATTAGAAAATGATGTGGAAGAAATCTCTCCAAATGGTCGTCTGAGAATCAAATAATTCTCATCGTCCAAATCCAAACCAGATTGTGGAAAAGGGAAATCAAGAGGGAGGAAATCAGCTCAAGAGTTAATAATGATAGCAAGAGATGCAAAAGGATAGTAGAAACTCACTGCGCTACTAAATGTGGGGAAGAGCACCCCACTCCCAAGTTCTCCATGAGAATACTATCATGGAATGTTAGGGGTTTAAACACCCCTAACAAACATTGCTTGGTCAAGAGAAGGGTGGCTCTGACTAGGGAAAGCATTGTACTTTTACAAGAAACAAAACTTGGTATGGAAGATCTAGAGAGAGTTAAGAAAAAATATGCAAGATGGAATGGCAATGGAGTTCAGGCTACTGGCACCTCAAGAGGTTTGGCTATGTTCTGGAATCCAAGTCAGGTCCAAGTAGAAATTATTCTAGAAAGGCCCAGTTGGCAATGTTGCAGAGTCTGAAGTATTCAATCAAGGCTTAACTATGGCCTTATCAACATATATGGCCCCAACTCCTTCATAAGGAAACAAAGTCTATGGCAGGAAATTGAAGACTTTCTAAGAGAAAGGCCAAGTGAAATCTTCATTTTAGGAGGAGATTTCAATGTTGTTTTTGAGGATAAGGATAACAAAGGTGGTGTCCCCAAAGGTAACCAATCCAAAAAATATTTTTGAGACTTGGTTATCATAAATCAACTATTAAATATAGAATTTAGAAATGGGTTATACACATGGTCAAACAAACGGGAAAGTCCTGGAATGATAGCAGAAAAGTTAGATAGATTTCTCCTCTAGGGCGGACTAGACAATTTGTAGTGCACATTAGAGGCCACCATCTCCTAGTGTAGGATCCAACCACCTTCCTATTAAGCTGGTTATTAATGAGGATAGAATCCCGCAATGTTCTCCCTTTAAATTTGAGAATATGTGGTTGAGCAATGTTGGTCAAAAAATCAAGTCCAAGGTTTGAAGATGTACTGCCTAGTTTTTAAACTCAAGTGGTTGAAACAGAGAATTAAAGAATGGAATTGGAATTGTTTCAAAAACATCTTTGAGTCAAAAGAAAGCATCAAAGGTGAGCTGCAATTAGTAAAGGAAGACATCATGAAGAATGGCTTAAATGTTCAGAGCTATTATAAGGAAAAGGGACTGCTTGGGAAGTATGAGGATATTTTGGCTAAGGAAGAGTTATTCTGGAGATAGAAATCAAGGGAGGTATGGTTGAAGGAAGGGGACAAAAACAAAAAAAAAATTCACAACAACACTATAAGGTAGCATAGAAATGCAAACAGGATCATGAGTCTAAAGGGCCAAGATGGATCACTTATAGAAGATCTTTGAGAAATCGTTGAGGAGGCGGTAAGGTATTTCAATAACCTTCTCAACAACCTTGAAGGTCAAATTTGGAGCAACAAAAGGAACTGTTAAGAAACATCCCAAAATTGGTTATTGAGGATCTTAATAGAATGCTTTCTGAGAAAACCACAAGGGAAGAAATAAAATTGGCTCTTTTCCAACTTTATCCAGATAAGGCCCTAGGTCTAGATGGCCTCCTAGCTAGTTTTTTTCAAAAGTTTTGGGGTTTGATTGGAGATGAATTGTCAGAGGAAATTGAGGCTGCTTGGACTTTGGGACGATTACTTAGGGAAGTCAACAATACTTTCCTAGCCCTGATTCCTAAGAAAGAAGTCTTGAATTCTTTAGAGGACTATAGGTCAATCTCCCTATGCAACACAATCTATAAGATCATGACAAAGGCTATGGCTAACAGGCTAAAATTAATTCTTCCATCAATAATAGTTGACGAGCAATTAGGCTTTGTCCTAGGCAAGGCAATAGTGGATGGCATAATAATTGTCCAAGAAGCAATTCATTCATTACAACAGAATAAACAAGTTGGGATGATAATCTAACTCGAAATTAGGAAGTCTTATGACATGGTGGATTGGAGATTCTTAATGAAAGTTTTGGAAGCTTTTGGATTTTCTAGGAGATGGATTAATTGGGTCTATAGTTGTATTTCCTCCCCTAGATTCTCGGTCTTGGTCAATGGTTTTCTTGAAGGCTTCTTTGAGGTGTCCAGGGGCTTAAGGCAAGGGGACCCTATATCCTCCTTCCTATATATCTTCATGGTAGAGGCTCTAGGTATAGCAATCTCTCAAGGCATATCTTCATCCCAGTTAGAAGGCATTCAGGTGACAAGCGGTGTCTAGGCTGTGTCTCATTAACAGTTTGTTGATGACACCTCCCTATTGGGTGCAACAAAGAGAAAGGAGGCTATATGTTTTCACTCAGTCAATACGCCAAAGCTTCCAATCAAGAGGACAATGAAAGAAAATATGAAGTTTTCTTCTAAACACAGCTCCTTGAAAGGAACAGGAGATATTGAGGGTGTTGGGTTTCAAAAAAGGGGAATTCCCATTCACATATTTAGGTATCCCTCTTGCAAAAGGAATAAAATCAACCGGATTTTGGGATCCTCTCAACCTCAAAAAGAGTACTAAGGTGAATTCATGGAAAGCTAGATGGCTTTCCTGGGCAGGCCAATAACATTGATCAAGTCAGTTCTTTTTTCCCTTTCGATATATTTAATATTGATACTTTGTATTCCGAGTGGTTGTGTAGACAAACTCACTAAAATTTTGAGACACTTTTTTTGGCATGGGAATGAAGATAAAAATAAACTGGTTGTAATATCTTGGGAGAAAATATGTAGAACCAAGGAAGATGGGGGGTTGGGCTTTAAGAACCTAGAGATGCAGAATGTGGTCTTGGGAGCCAAATTGGTTTGGCATATGTACAACGAGCATCAAAGAAAATGGGAAAGAATATTGCATAATAAGTACATTGAGGAAGGAAATAATGGGGACATCCTTACAACCGCAAATCCTCCTTCAGGGCCCAAAATTTGGAAGTTTATGAAAAAATGCATGTCTTTTATCTGCGATTATCTAACCTAGGATGTCTTGGACAGAAGCAAGGCACTTTTCTGGGAGGACTCTTGGGCAGGCTATCCAAGCCTGGACAACATAATGGAGGTAGATAGTTGAAACATGTTTTAAAGGACACATGGGGTGACAAAGTGAAGGATTACATTCACAAAGACTTAAATGGTATAGTCCTTGATTGGAAATGGAAAGATTTTACGAAAATCAATCTTCCACCTAGGGAGGTTTAGGCACTTTCAGATGCTCTAAGGAACTAAGTTTTTTCTTTGAGAATGGGCAGTGACACCCTAATATGGCAGGAGCTAAAACTAGCACCTATAATGTGAAGGATTGATACAAAAAGTTATACAAGGAGAGAGGGAGGGCTATTTGTAGCTTGCCTTTGCATCTATGCTGGAGTAGTGTGTGTCTCCCCAAAGCTGGGACATTTTCCTGGGCTGCTATCCAAAACAAAATCCTTACGGCTAAAAAAATTTTCCGTTTAGGTTATCATGGTCCTTCCAGATGTGTACTATGTGAAGAGGAAAAAGAGACTTTGAATCACCTCTTGTTAGGCTATCATTTTTCCCAAGAATGTTAGAGGTGACTCTATGCAAGATTGGGATGGGAAAGTGCTCTGCATATAGACTTGCCTTGCTAGTTTCGTTCTTGGCCATCCCTAAAGAAGAACTTGATGTATGGGGATATTTGGATTCTTGGCCCCTCAATTTTGGTGTGGGAACTGTGGAAGGAAAGGAATAGAAGAATTTTCCAAAATAAGAAATTGGGCTTGGCTTCTCGATTAAGAAAAATTGAGGCGAGTTTAGTAGAAACCTTGAACACTAAATTAGCTCAAAGAGAGGTAGAAACAAACAATTTTTGTAGTGGGATGTGAGGCTCCAAGAAGCATGGACCTCTCTTAGGATACTGCCTTGGGTTGGTAAAGGAGGAAAGGAGATAGAGAAGGATCGGGCCTCAACCGTATGGAAGCCGCCCTCACAAGGATGGTACAAGCTAAACTTCAACAAGGCTTCAAAGGGAAACCCATGCCCATCAGGGGTCAAGTGCATCATCAGAGATGAGCAAGGAAATATAGTAATTTCTTCCTCAAAACGACTACCTGAAGGCACAAACAATGAAGCAAAATTACTAGCAGTAATTCATGGTTTGAAATTTTGCAAAGAGCTTGGCTTGGCAAAGATTGAAATTGAGGGTGATTCAGCTCTGGTTATCAATGCTCTAATATGTGAGAATACCCCAAACTAGAATCTAAGGGAACTCCTAACAAAGGTAGTAGAGTTGATGAAATCCTTTGAAGGCCTCTTGATTAATCACACATACAGGGAGGGTAACAGAGAAGTGGATGCCCTGGCTAATGCAAGTGTCAATGAGCGGTAACTCAATGGCCCATGTGCCGATGAGAGCATATTGTCTAAGCCAAGGTGGCTAGATGTGGATCATGGGCCTCGACACTTGGCGAATGAGAAAGAAAACTATTAATTACTTCCATAGGTTGGACGAAGAACACTCAGACGGATTTGATAGGCTCATTATTCAGAGCGGATAGTGGAAAGTTAGGAAAATTTGGCATATAAATTACAAGGATAGTGGGATTTTCTAAGCAATGCTGAGAGAAGCAAGGCCAAAGTGGACACATCCAGATAATATCATAAGTACACTCATTTAAATTTCCTTGGGAATTTAGCAATTGGGATGTTGGAACTCCATGTGAATTAATGAAATGTCTGAATCACACACCTTGGTTTTTACTTGAAAGGATAATGAGGAATGGAGTTGGCGGCTGATGTTTAATGTGGAACTTGATCCTTTTCCTATTTATTATGCACTCTAAAGAAGCCATAGTCACCAAAATGGATACGTAATAGAAATTGAAGTGCTCAAAGAAGGAGTCTTCCTTCCTTGGCAGAATTTTAGACAAGCGGATAAAGAACATATGCCTCAACAAGGACATATTGTGCATAGAGGTAGTGAGAATGGTGCTTGGGATAACTTATTGTTTTTCCAAGAATCGCACGAGGGCCAATTCTAATATCTCATCTCGGTTCTTGGCATCATTCTTGGAATTAAACTTTCCAAAGGAAAGATGTTTGCTCTTGCTTCGCTTGATATTTAAGGGCTCCATTTTGGTAGGAGATATTGATACTATTGCAGTGCCTCAGCAATGCTTGAAGTTGGTTTTCCATGGCCGGACAATGTGGAGTAGATGCACGACCTAGGCATTGAAGTGGAGTGACATCCCTTCATTTTGGATCTGCAAGGCGAGGCATTGCAGCATCACAGATGCTAGGCATCAATTGGGAATAAGTTTTTGAGTAGGTGGTTGGGTCTGGACATGGTAGTTAGGATGTAATGGTTCCATGCCTTTACCAACCTAGTTGGTTTTGGGCATTTCTATGATGAAATATAGGTGTTAATGGTGGTAGGATTTTGATAGGCTCTGTGTGAATGTATTTTGTTTTTTTCTTTCTCTATAACCAGTCACTTTTGATGGTTAGATGCCATTTTGACTGCAAATGACCCTACGGGGTATGAATTGTAATGATGAATCTTTTTCAAAAGCAGTATAATCTCGCAGCTATGCTGCCATTACGAATAAAAAAAATATTATTTTTTACCTCTCCCCTATTTATTAAATCATCTAATTTAATAAATATCTCTTAATTCTTCTAATCCCTAAATTGCATAAATTAAACCTTGTTTAATTAGCAATTAAAATAATTATTCCTCTAATCAAAGGGAATATTCCCATGGAATATTCTTTATCCTTTTTTGCACAATTAAAATTTTGTTTTAATTTTTAAAATCCTTTTTTTCCTCACCCTAATGGAGTATTCTAAGGAATATTCCCTCTCCTCCAATCAACTCACTTAGCTTCAAAAGCAAGCTAACCCTCTTACCTTTCTAGCAAGTTACTTTTGACCAGTGTGAGTAGGTCAAAAGTGTGTTTGTTTGAGGTAATTGTGAGCCTTTGATTAGTCTTCATCTTGCATTCTCATCCACTAATGAGAATTCATGATCCATGCCTCTCATCTCTTTCATCCTAAACTATTGATTATCTTTTTGATCTCAACCATCCATTCCTCATTTGCTCTCATATAAATAGATCACTATTTGGAGACAAATGGATCCATCTTTTATTGCAAAGTCATTCTATTGAATTTTCTCACATCCATACTCTCAATTTGCACACACTTAGCTTATTTTTAGTTCATTTTAGTTGCATAAATAGCTTCAACCTTTCATTAATGGCTTCCATGTATCCATCTTAGCTTGTAAATAAATTAGGGTTTTCATCTTTTAGCATAATTTTAGCTTAAATTAGCTTAGATTAGCTTAGCAATTGTATAATCAGATCATTTATAGCATAAAATCATGGCAACTTAGCTTGCATCATGTTCATTTTAGCTTAATTTAGGTTTTTCATACATCAAACATCAAACATCATGGTTTCATCGATTCTCTTCCATAGAATCGACTAAAATAAGCTCATTATCATGGGATTGGGAAAGGATCGTTGATCCACATCAACACAACACCAATTCCACAACAAGCTAGATTTTAATGGATTAGAATAGATGTTTTCTTTAAAGCTTTCATAAGATTAGCATGTGTTAGGTTTTTTTATAAAATGTTTACTTTCAATTTTGATTGACTGATCTTGTTGAGATTCGAGTATTGGTTGCTTCATTATGCTTTGATTCTTAAAGGATCAAGCATAATTTCACCCATAACTAGTATCCTTACATTGAAATATTCAGATGACTCCCTTCTTCTAGTGTCAATCTACCTATTTTTTAACTTTTTTGTTTCCTTTGTCATTTCTCTTTTTTTTTTTCATTAATAATAGTTTAAGCAGTAAAGTATCAACAATAATATACAGTCATCTAGGGACTGAGAAGCTATGAATATCAACAGTTATAGATATCCAATATCCATAAGTATAATGAAGAGTATACCATTATACTACAACAGTTACAAGCAGCTAGATGTTCCCAATGAGTTCACCGAATATACAAAAAGTTACAAAGGTTTTCTTAAACAAAATAGCAATTCCTCATCAACCAATAGTTAGTTGTCTCCTTCAAGGTTCCCACTTTCACTTCCATCCTCCATGAACCCATAGTTTACCAAGGTTTCGATGGTGTTAATTTCATCATTGGAGTTGATTTATTCAATCTCTAGGTTCTAGTTCATGAAGAGCCTTGGGCTTCTTTCCTCATTAGGAATTTTCTCCTTCCTAATATGTTCATTATACTCCTTTTTCAATGCCTCAAGTTCCTTTAGAAAAATTGATAGGTTTGGTCATCCTTGCTGCCATGAGTGCCCATATTTGACTTCATTAAGGTGGATCTACATTATCCCATTTCAGAGGATCTTTAAGAACTTACTTTTTGCAATCTCCATAGTAGCAACTACCTACAAGGCAATGTTATAAATGGTGAGTCTCTTAGTTGACTCAGTAAGTATCCTTTGAACCCCATTGTACTTGTGCTCATTCATTTCCTTCCATATCAACCATAAGATCTCATAAGAGAGAATAAACCAAAACATTTGTAAATCTTTATCCAATTTTTTATTAAATCCCAATAGAATTTCTTTCCAATCAATTTTTCCATTATTGTCCCAAATTTCCAAATCATTGCAGAATAAATTCCAGATCTCATTAGCAAAAATGCAATCAAAGAAAATATGATATACAGTCTTTGGCACCCTACATAGGCTACAAATGTCAATGTCTAAATTGTTTAGTTTAAAACAAAATTTTTGCATAATTACCAACCATCTAAAACATTTTTTTTTAGCATCAATACCTTTATGCCACAAAGAGTAGAAGACATTGTTCCAAACTTTCCAATCATAATTAGTATTCCAAATTTTATTAAGGTAGTCAGTTGGGGTGCTAGAGTTTAACAACTCTTTCTACATGAGCTTAGCTTTGACCTCATGCAAAGAGAGGCATCCCTTCCAGAGGATCTCTAAAGGCTTGCCAACCTAATTGTTAAGATTAAGATTTAGGATCCAACTTTGGTAGGCTTCTCTAAGAACAGAGTAAGTTATGAAACTAGAGGGGGGTAATTCAAAGTCCATCCTTAACTGGTCCCACTCAATCAATACTCCATCCTTGATGGTGTCATTGAAGGTCTTGACGCCAGCTTGAACCCATTTCTTAGCATAACAGCCTTGCAATAGGGCAAGGGGCTTACCTTTATGCTCAAGATTCCACCAAATGGACCTACTAGGATGAATCAAGCTATTACTGAGACCAATTAAGGGAGGACAATTGAAGTTACACCTAACCTTTTCCCAAGCCTTCCAAATGCTCCTAATGATAAGGGAACCAACAGGTAGTATTGGGAACTTGATGATGAGGAGATCACTAAAAGGTAGGCCCTTCCAAGATTTAGCCAATTTGGGGACAAAAAGAGAGATGTTATTCCTTATTAAGACTTTCCAAGGTTCATCCCCCTCAAGGGTCTTAATGATCCACTTAGCAGCTAAAGCAATGCCATGTTTCCTAAGATCTTTGAGTCCAAGTACTCCATTAGATTTATCTAGGAAACACCATTCCCACTTAACATAGTGGAGTTTCCTCTTTCCTTTACCATCAAACCAAAGAAACCTTCTAATCCTCTTATGTACTTCATTCACTTGGTAACTATTGAAGAACCAAATAGAGGCAAAATAGAGAGTGTAGGAAGAAAGGATCTTTTAACAGGCTTGTGTTCTGCATGCAAGAGAGAGGAACTGCTTATTCCAACTATCTAGTTTTTTCTCAAATTTTCCTTTTAGTTACAACCACATTTATTTGATATTTGGAGAGACAAAAAATGGTATCCCTAGATACCTCACTTGCTTATTAAGGCCACCCAACTAAAGATCAAACTTATGAAGCCATGGGGGAGGGTGTTCCTGCCACCCAAGCACCACAAATTTAGCTTTTGAGATCTTAACATCAAAGGCTAGGGAGAAGTGGTCAAGCTTGGTCATGAGGTTATTAAAGTTCTCTTCCACTAGTTGTAGAAAGATGGAAGTATCATCAACAAATTGAGTACAAAACTGTGCTAAAATGATGTGAGAGGCATTTTGAATATCTTATCCTATGGATTTGAATGCTAATAATTGCTCATCTACTTCTTCCCACCTACAATAAAATATTCTACAACATGTCAACCGATAAGAATAGAGGATGCTCATATACTAGTTCTTCCCATTTGGGTGGCAATGAGAATACTTAGCAGTACCAAGTCTACAACGTACTACCTACCTAGGTGCTACCATAGGGAGTGCAAATATATGAGTGTAAAATTTTAGTCATGTATTTACTCTTGCCCCCCTGATTTGATAGTCCCCACTTCCTTACTCTAATCCATAGGTGGACGACAATTATGAGTCATATAAGTAAAGATAGTGTGAATATCTTATCATTCTATGATCTACCATTTTTTAACTTCAATGTGAATAGATTGAAGCAATAACTGTAGACATATTAGATTCAGTTCTCCTTGGCATCATTGACAAAAAGACACAATTTGTGCAAAATCTTGAGGTAAGTCACTTGCCTTGGTTTTAGTGAGCGTTTTGGGAACCTGTACATGGCTAGATCATTTTTTCTTATGTTTTATTTGATTCTACAAAAAATGTGTTGTTATTTATAAGTATATTGGATTCGGTTTGCCTTATTTTAAAACAAATTCTACTTCGTTAGGGCTTCATAATATTCTTCCTACAAACTCTACACATTTTTCTCCTCGACATCATTGATAGAAAGACACGATTTGTGTAGAACCTTGAGGCAAGTCACTTGTCCTAGTTTTAGTGAGCTTTTTTGGGAACCCGTACACAACTAGATCATTTTTTGTTATGTTTTATTTTATTCTAAAATAATTATGTTGTTATCTGTTAAATGAAGGCATTAATTATGTGGTTTTAGCCTTCACGCGTTTAACAATATATTATTTTCTTGCTATTATTTATCAGAATCAGTTTATTTATTTTTGGTTGCATTCTTATTCATTCACATCCTTTATACAGTTTTGGGTTATTCTTGTATATACATTTTTTTGGTAGACCATAGGAAGGGCATTAAGAGTTTTCAAAGTCATGGTTGTACAGTATGATGTTGCTATCTTACAAGAGGTGGCTATAACCTAGGGATCAACCTCAATCTATTTAATACAAATTTTATTTTTATTTTCCTTTCCTTGTAGAGCAACGTTTATTAAATTGTTATCGCCTAGCTTTGCATTGTCTCTATTTCTATTTTGTTCCTCCTTATGCTCCTACACTCTCCATAAGGGTCATGACATAGTACAAGAAGGGTCTCTAAATGCACCGAAGAAGTGTTTGAGTGCTTAGCATCTATCCTCTTGCTTTTGAAATGGTAAGATTAAAAATAACCAACATATTATAGAATGGAAGAATGAGAGGGAGCATTCACTTGGTTTTACCATCACAAAATTCACTTAGAAATTTATGTAAACACTTTGAAAAAGAAGAAAAACTACAAAACCTTAAAGAAAACCCATATGAGAATGGAATTAGCTCATGCTTAATCAGTAATTTCTTCAATTAAATCATATTTTCTATGTTCTTTGTTTTTATTCTTTTTTATCCATATTAAACTTTGCAAACCCTAGATTTATATGATTTTCTAAATACTTTCTTTTAAATTTTCAAACCCCAGATTCATATAGTATTATGCATCAGGGTTTGAAGCTATGTAGAAATAGTGGAATTTGCAAATGGGGGCTCAAAACCCTCAAAATCCTCTAGCAGTGGTTACGAAATGAATGTAGAAAGCTTCACGTAAAGTTCTCATAAGGGAAAAAGAGAAAAACCACCTTAGTGTCTACTACCGTTTCAATCTACTTCATTTTTTCATTGGCAAAAGTCTGGTCCATTCTCCCACCATGTTCTCATCTTGAATTTCTTCCCTATCTGCATGACAGAGATAAAGATCTGCAACATTAAATATAGGTGTGAGGTTGAATTCTTTTGGTAAGTCTATTAGGCATTCTCATTAAAAAACATTCTCCAGTTTGCCTTAAGGAAATATTTCTTTATGCAAGTAAAGCATGACTGTTCGCCCCCTTATACACCTTTCCTCTCTGATGCAAATCTGCATTTTTTTATACTACTCATTGGTTATTTGCAGCTTTTTCCTAACCTTTTTGGTGCACATCTTGTACATGCTTCACAAAGTCCACTGCATCTTGGCTAATCCATCTTCCTTAGGAAGATAAATTAGATCAACTACTCCCTTAGGATTGTTTCCAAAAATAGTCTCATACAAAAAAACTTATGCAGATTACTTTATTATGAAGTGAAACTTCTCCCACTATAGATAGTGAGCACTAAAATCTAAAAACAGTAGAATATAAACAAATTTCCACGAAAAGAACAAAGCAAATCTTTCCATTTTTGGGCTAAATTATGGCATATTTTTTACAAAATTTGTCTTACCATTGGTAATAAACAAAAAGCCCCTAGCTAAAATGGGAAAATCCTATAAATTACCCACAACAGTTACTCTTCCCAAAAAAAGGGAAGACACAACAAAAAAAAAATCCTATTTTAAAAACTCACAAGAATGTTGAAAATATTCAGAAAAGTGGGAAATATTCAGCATTTCTTAGCCCATTATACATCAATAATTGCAAAGAACAACTCTATATTTACAAAATTTCTTGTGCAGCAGAGTGTTTGCTCCTCAAACCAACCTTAAATATTCTTGACATTGTCTCCTATATGGTGACCTATATGATTATAATTAACACTAGTCATGGTAGATGATGCTTGTATGGAATATTAATTACTGTAGACACGCAAAATGTACAAGTTGACATTGTGCATCTAAGTATGACTACCGACATCATTTCATCCTAAATCATTCCCCGACCTAACCATTTAATTAAATATCTTTATTTGATTAAATTCATTTGTTTTCTTCTCTTAATTAATCAAATCATGTGTTTAATTAAGTCTCTTAAATCATTTTCCATCTCTTTTACTTAAATAATTAATTTTATTTAATTAATTAAATCTCTAAAGTCTATCTATTAAATTGAATAAATTAAAATCTTATTTAATTTAATCTTACTTCAATCTCTTTAATTAAATAATCAAAACATGTTTATTTAATTAAACTCATTAAATCATTTCCTCTCTTGTTTGATTTAAATTAATCCAAAAATCTAAGTCAAAATAAGTCAACTCACCTAATCATCATTAAACTAACATAATCATCATTTATTTAATCTAACCATGATTAAATACTAATCTCACCCACTTGCATTCTCTAGATATCTCCACTTGCACAAATAAATCAATTTATTGATTTATTAAATCTTCATTTTCCCTCAACAAAGCATCTTTTGGAGGAATATTCTTCTATTTCAAATTCAAAATTTGAATGGCATGTCCTTCCAACATGTCATTTACTCTCTCTTACAAGTCCTTCCAACAAGGCATTTACTTCTTCTTACATGTCCTTGCCTTGAGCCAAGTGGCATTTAATGCAATTTTCTTTCCCCCTCTTACATGTCTTTTCTCAAAATTCAAATTCAAAAATGCATTTATTGGCACATTTGTCAAAACTTGCTCATTCCTCACCCAATCACATTTGGACAAGTGGCATTTTGCCATTGGCCAAATCTTTGTCCCACATTGCTCTATTTTGGCTTTGTTTCCATTTCAACATTCTATAAATAGAATGCTTCACCATGCATTTTATCATCCACAATTATGCAAAGTTATTATGCACAAATATCTCTCAAATTCCATCCATCTTCTTAACTAGTTTATTGCAGATTTTGGAGCTCATTGAGGGACTTATCAAGTGGATCAATCATCTTCAATCAACATTTTCATTCAAGGAGTTGGGAAAGGGAAAATCTCCACACACCTATTTGCACCAACTCCCCCATGGGATCAAGTGTTTGCATGCTAAATTAGGATTTCATATTTCCATTATGTTCTTCATTGTTTTCTTTGTTTTATTTCCTATTTTTAGCTTTGTGAATGGATTTCATGGGGAATCCTTGTTCATGCTTACAAAATAACTCTCTAACATTGTTTGTTGTTGTGTTTTTGTAGGCACTTCGAATTAGGGGTTCACATATTGGTGCTAGAAGGAGGGCTGATCGACAGATTCTAACAAGTTTTTAAAATTTTCGCCGTTTTTTATAGTTCTGTTCATAAATCCTTGTTTTAGCGCCCGTGATTACTGTTATAGCGCCTTTAATCATTCCTTCAGCGCTCTTGATCATTCCTGCAGTGCTCTTGATCATTCTTGTAGCGCCTATGATCATTCCTACAGCGCCCATGATCACTGTTTTAGCGCCCATGATCACTGTTTTAGCGCCCATGAGTCAATTTTAAAATGACCATATCTTGGTTATACGAAGGTCTTTTTTGATGCTTTTTTTTTTGAAATAGGGTAGAATTCCGTAGGCTATCCAATTGTGTAAGTGTTTCTTAACTATAAATTAGTTAAAATTTTCAAATTTGCATTTAAAGTAAGAACACATGATAACTTGGCTAAGTTTTAGGGTGTTTTGGTAAATGATTCATCTAACCCCTATATCATTTTGTTTCTTTTGATCTCATGTAACATTTTGATCACTTTTGCAGGTTGGAAATCAAAATCAAAAGAAAGAGGAGCATGGGGATGATATTTTGTCTAATCAAAGTGTTTTTTAACACTTAAGTGTTTGTTTAACACTCCTTCAAAGAATTTTTCATCCTTCTCCTTCTTAGGACACTAGTTTTCATTTGGGCTTAAAAAAAACCTTTTCCATTTCTTGCAAAGGCTAAAATGAACTTTAGGATCACAACTTACTAGATTTGGTTTATTGGATTAACAATTGAACAAGGCAATTTCTCACACTTCATTTGGTGCTTTAAAATGAAATCATCATTGCTTTAAGGGTTTAAAAAGAACAAATGTAGCTTTGTTTGTTTGTGAAGGCTTACTTAGACTAAAGCCATTGGAAAAGGACGTATGCGCTTCTCTTGCGCTTTATAGCGATCTTGAGAATCAAAAGGTCTTTTCCATGACTTTGGGTTGAGATAAAGCAACCACCTCCACACTTCGATTTGGGCTTAAAATTGAACAAACTATTGTGCGAGTGTGAGTGGGGGCTTTGTTGCGTATATTCTCTCTCCTTGTTGCCTACAAGGATTGATCGAGTTACGAATATTGTTCTTCATTCACTTTTGTTTATCCTAGAGGGCCTGCCTTGGGGAAAAAGTACTCACCCAAGGGAACGACTCAGCCAGTAACACTCTAAAGCCAAGAGTATTTCCAGTAGGGATATAAATGTGGGTATTGGTTAAACGCCATTATCACGCGGCTAGCTCCGACAAGATGGATCCGAAAGGGGACTCTTGTTGTATGGGTCAATCTCCATGAACGGAAAGTCCTTATTAAAACCCTTGTTTAGAAAAGGCCAAAATCCTATATGTTTGTTGGTGCAAGAACGGTCGTTCTGAAGCCGCCCCACAATTTTACGGCTTTTAGTAGAGATGGAAAGCATGCCATGGGAGTTTCATGGGTGTTGGTGCTTGGTTGCCCCGTATAAGTGAGTGTCGTGGAGGGGAGCCAGTGGGGTGAAGCATCTAACCATCTGCTAAAAGTAGGCGTAGCTGGACTTGTCCAAGTGGGGACTCAACAAACATTGTCTATCACATCCATAGGATTGTACATGCTTTTGGGTTACAAAAACACATGCTTGTTCGTAAACATTGGGAAACAAACACTTAAACATGATCATGCAAATTTCAAACCCCTTTTGATAGAGCAAATACCTTTTGACAAATTTAAGTGTTGTTGCTTGCCCTTGGGATTATGTCCTTAGAGGTTTCTTAGCACTTGAATTTATATCGTCATTTGCTCTAACTAGGGTTAACCTAGGAAATCCCTTTGCCTCAATTTCTTGGAACTCCCACACAACACTTTGTGGGAAGAAAAGGAATTTTGACATAGGACATCTTTAGTTTGAAACATAATCAAGAAAGTGTATTTGGTAAAAAGAAGTCATTAAAAGCAAAGATAAGCAATTGAGCCCCACACATGTCTTTTCAATGATTTCTCGCAAGGTCAAAATACAAAAACCCAAGAAAAAGAAACTTAGCCCAAAACAACATCAACAAAGACTCAAAAGGTTATATGATTTTAGAGAAAAGTTGTTGGCTAATTTCTATAGACATGCTTCAAGAGACAACCCCACTTTATATTCATTTTACTACACACAAAATCCAAGATTGTTTCAAGGGATTGGATACCTTGCTTAGGGCATAACATGTTCTTCAATACCTTGGTCTTGTTAAACAAAAGTCTAAACTAGGGTCATTCTAAGATCAAAACAAACATTCATCCATCAAAAACATCATCAACCATAAACATCTCACCAACATTTTGAGAAAATCTTGACACAACTATGCTAGGCTCCTTTGGTAGACATCAAAACCTTTCAAACATGAGACTTTGAATTCTTCAAACATCAAACATCAAACTTGTTCAACTCAAGTGTGTGTGAATGAATCCTTTTGCACATGCTTAGTTGAATTATCACTTTGTTCAAATTAATGGTGGATAGATGCATCCTTCTCCCATCACTAATTTGGATTATCTTTTGGTTAGCTTGTGAGTAGACACATCCTATTCTCACTTCTAAATCAAATTATCCTTTATGAGCATTAGTTATCTTTTTTAGATCATCATCCAAACATCTTGGGGATATCTCTTGCTCAAACATCAACATTCAAAAGATAGAATTCAAAGTCTAAACATCAAACAAACATCAATCAAAGCAAACCCAAAGTACCTAGCATCACATCAAGATTTTCAATACAAATTCAAAACATCCATTCTCATCCATATATCATACACCTTTCATCTTCACATCTTTGATCTTTTACACATCCTAGTTTGCTCTTTTATGGTTCAAACAAGATCACAACACAAGAGGAACATGGAGTTAAATCAAGAAACATCAACCACAAGTGATCTAAGCCAAAACATTCCAGAAATCCAAAACACACCACTTCCAGACCTCACTATCACTACACACGATCCACAAAAAGAGGTCTTGGTGGAAGACATCACACCAACAAAACTAAGTGAGGAAGAAGTTCTTGAGATGCTCAAACAACCAAAACTACAAAAGTTTCTTCGCGCAATGACTAAAATAAATCCATCAATTCTCAACACTATTGAGGATGCGCTTCTTGTACCAAATGACCAAAACACCCTTCCACAATCGACCACTTCCATTACCACCATAGAACCTACTATCAATGAGGATGATACCCTCTTCAACACGCATCAAAATCCACTTTACAACCCACTTGGATTTATCGATACATCTGAGGTTCCTTACCATACCACCTCATCATTTTCCCTTGACACGCAAGTGTCTAGACCTTTGGTACAAGCAAGCTCATCCGAAATAGAGAGACCCTACGGATTTGTCTCTTCATTTGCACAAGAAAATTTTCCACCATTCAAATCATTCACACCTCCCACCACGTCAACACCATATTTTGGTTTAGGGATCTCCCCTTTACCTAAACTTCCACCTTTCCCTAACATAAATCGCCCCATCCAAATCAATTCATCCAACCAAGGGGGTACATCACATCTTTCAAACACACCATCCACATCAAACCAATGCATGATAGCTAATCAAAATATGGTCTCTCAAATACCCACTATTTCGCTCATCTCTACCATTCCTACCACTTCACCTAGTCCCACCATTCCTATCACTTCACCCATCCCAAACACACCTATCACCACATTCACTCCAACCACTACATCCACTATAACTCAAACTTCCACTACCCCCATCACACCCCTTACATCGCAACCTCCCACCACCACCATCGCTCTAAGTGCATCTCAAACTCCCAACACAATTCTGATCCCACCACCACCACCATTGCGACCAAGCCAAGTAAGCCATTACAACGCTGCATTCGAAGCATACCAACAATTGCTCCAACAATATCAAACAATTCAGCAAGTGCCTATAGCCACGCATGCTTCTCAAGCTTCACAACAAAGTCAAGCTCAAACATCATTGCAACAACAAGCACAACAAGTGGCACAAGCCCAAGCTTTGTTGCAACAACAACAACAAGTCGCACAAGCTGCTCAAGTCACACAAGCCGCACAAGCTGCTCAAGCCACACAAGCCGCACAAGCTGCACAAGCCGCACAAGCGGCTCAAGCTGCAAAAGATGCCCAAGATGCCCAAGCACGAGCGCAAGCACAAGCGCAGTACTTTGCACAACAACAAACAGCCCAACAACTCGCATATTAGCAAGCGTTAGAGCAATACCAAGAGCAACAAGAAGCAGCACAGCAAGCCCTAGCTGACCAACAACAAGCATTGTTGGACCAACAACAACAAGCACAACAACAAGCTCTATTAGCGCAACAACAGCAAGATCAACAACAAGCGTTGTTGAAAGCATACATGGCACAACAAGCAAACATTCCACCCATTCAAACACCCACTCCACCCCCCTAGAACACCTTCATTCCACCTCCTGATCCACAATTGGATGTCACAGCACAAATAAAATTTATGTCACAACAAGTGCTTGACCTTCAATCAGGAAGGACACCAAAACCACAAAAAAACCTATGCCCTTATCCATTTGATAGGAGCGTAGAAATGAAACCATTCCTAAAAGGGTTTGAGATCCCTAAATTTGACAAATATCATGGAACGAGTAACCCTGAAGATCACATCAGGGAATTCCAAGTACATTGCATGGAGGTGGCTTACGACGAAATGTACTTGATGAGATTATTCCCAAGAAGCTTGGCTGGAAATGCTATTGATTGGTTTTCTCGACTTTCTGGAATCAAAAAATTCCAGGAAATCATAGATGCCTTCATACAGAATTATTCCTTCAACACTCCCATGGAGGTTAGCTTACAGGAATTATCAGCTCTCAAACAAGGGAAAAATGGATCATTCGGTGCTTTCTTACAACGATGGTGATCCAAAGCTAATCGAAGCAAGTGGTCCATGCCTGAAGAGCAACAAGTGGGAACTATCATTGCGAATCTTGAGGGGCCCTTGGCCTTCCACCTCAAAGTGCAAAACATCACCACTTATGACCAATTGATCCCTAGGGCACTCAATATCGAACGAGCCCTTGCCACACAGGGAGAAACTTCATCATATCAAGAAGGCCGCTCATCATCCAGTTATCATGACGAACCACGAACATGGGCAAAGAATCGTAATGTAACCAATGATGGTGTCATTGACGCCAAAGTTGTCATTAGTGCCCCACGGAAGAACAACCCACCATCCCAACAACAACACCAAAATACCAATCAAAGCAATCGACAAGTCAATACTATGGTCCAACCATCCCATAACCAAAATACAAACAACATTGATAATCAGGGAGGACCACAGCGAAACAAGTTCTTCCCCAAATGAAAATACACACTCCTTGGGGAACCTGCTGAAGCAATCATGAAAAGATTGGTAGATGAAAATTTGATAACGGTCCCTACACATAATAATTATCAAGAACCATCGGTCAAGCCACCATGGTATAATGAGAATTATCTTTGCGACTTCCACAAACTCAAGGGACACATGACAAACAACTGCATGAGGCTCAAAAATCTAATTCAAGACCTCATAGATGACAAAATCATAGATGTGGAAGCACCATCAGGAAACAAAGATCTCAAGATTTACACGAATCCGATGCCGAATCATGGCAACAAAGGAAACAAAGATCAAGACAAAGGAAAAGGGGCTTATAAAAATGTCAACCACACATACGAGGGTGTTGTCGCTTGTTTAGACGAGTTTTGTGGAGTCATCACCATCAAAGGGGCCCAAGCCGATTGTGGAGTCACCACAAGAGGTGGAAAGGTTACCATTGCAGCACCATCCCAACCAAGCAGAAATTCCACATCCAATCCAAGGTCTAACCCTAGTGGCTATAATGTCTTGGATCAATTGAAAAGAACCCCTGCACATATCTCCATCATGGAGTTACTCAAAATCTCATCTGCACACAAAAAGATTCTAGAAGAAGCTTTGGCGTCATCTACTGTCCCCGCAGATCTAGATACAGAACAATTCCAAGCTATGGTCGCAAGTATCACCACACCTAACATTCTTACATTTTCTGAACAAGACTTCCCCACACAACCATCTCACAACCGTGCACTTCATCTGGAGGTGTACGTAAATAAAAAGAAAGTCAAGAGAGTCTTGGTGGATGGAGGTGCAGGCTTAAATATTTGCTCCTTAAAGCTTCTAAAGAATTTGAACATTTCAGAGGATTCAATTGACAAAGGAAAAGGCATCACAATAAGAGCATACGATGACCAGGAAAGGGTATCCCAAGGCACCATTCAGCTTCCTGTCCAGGTTGGACCCGCCATCATGCAAACCAACTGTCAGGTCTTGGACCTCGATTTACCATACAACATTCTCCTAGGGCGACCATGGATACATGCAATGCAAGCTGTAGCTTCAACCTTTCATCAATGTGTGAAATTCACACATGAAGGTCAAGAGGTTACTATCCATGGAGATCCTGAGCCATTTGCCTACTGCAAAAATCTAGAGGCAAAATACTACAAGATCCCGCAAGTACCCAAGAACGATGAAGGCCCATCAACACCTTACGTGGATCCTGCCACTCTCACTTCTGCGACAGAGACACCCTCCACCCCCGCCATCCCCGCCTTTTCTGATATCAAAGTCATAATACAAGATGATGGTTGTGGAAACTATTCAATGCCTAAGAATGCTTTTGTAGTAGGAGAGCTACCACAATCTCCTAGATCAAGAGGACGACCACAATCACAAGAAGCTTCAACATCTCAAGGCTCCTATGAACGAAACCCCACCTTCACAAGTGCAGGAGATCTTGGTCAGGAAACATTAGAGGGGGACCTATCTCATCTCCTCTATCGAGATGATATACCAGCAGTTGAATTGCCTATGGACGAATGAAACAAAGGTATGAAGATGATGCTCTCGATGGGCTATAACCGGAACCAAGGGTTAGGCCAAGATAATAACGGGCGTGTAATACCCATTATACCTGAGAAGCAAATAAAAAATCTTGGCATTGGTCATCCTACTCCTAAGGTAACTATACTTGGTCGAGGTGCCCATGGTAGACAGAACCGAATGCCTCCTCAGGAATCTGTAACTACTCCACAATCCTCCATGACTTTAGGAATGCCCACTGATTTAATTGAGTCACCAGAAATAGGATTACCTTTGTTGTTTGAGGATACTAATGTCCTTATGATTAGCACCTTGTCTTATGAGTCTGAAAACCAAAGCAATGAAATCCGATTAGTCTATCCCCAACTGATTGATTACGACCAACGAGGACCACCAATTCTTGACATGTTTGAAAATGATGAGGCGCTCTCAGAATTCATGGGACTTAGGGATGACATTCCATGTGGGGATCATAAGGCAGGTTTTATCATAGAGTTGGATACACATGCATACTATGGAGAAACGATTGAATCCCTCAATCGCAAAAATAAAAAATTGAGAATAATCTCCAAGTCCTTGAGTGAAAACCACCTTGTGGCACTCTCCGACTCTAAAAAAGTAAAAAGAAAGGACGCATCCAATGGTGAAAACCTCTCTGAGGCGCCTGAGGATGGGGGATTCAATCTTCCTCTTACAGCTATACACCAAGAAAAGTCAGCTATGCTAGCAGAAAAGTGCAACCCCATCAATCTGGGAACACAAGAAACTCCTCATATTACATTCTACGCTGAGTCATTATTATGCAAAGAACAGGAGGAGTTGGCTACCTTCTTAAAGGAGAGGAAGATAAATTTTGTGTGGACCTATGCTGATATGCCAGGATTGGATCCGGAGGTAGTGGTTCATCACTTGGCAGTCTATCCTGAAGCTAAACCTGTAAAACAGAAGTTGAGAAAGATGCACCCACAGATTGCTCTATTAGTCAAGATGGAACTCCAGAAACTACTAGAGGCGGGATTCATACGAACGATCGCCTACCCTGAGTGGGTCTCCAATCTAGTACCGGTTTCAAAACCAACTGGGGGCATAAGAATCTGTACGGACTTTAGGGACTTGAACAAGGCTTGCCCAAAAGATGATTTTCCGTTGCCTAACATTGATATGATTGTAGACATGACCGCGGGGCATGAGATGCTTTCCTTGATGGATGGATTTTCAGGCTATAATCAGATAAGAATTGCAGAGGAAGACCAACATAAAACATCTTTCACTTGTCCTTGGGGCACATACTGCTGGAACGTAATGCCATTCGGCTTAAAGAATGCCGGGGCCACATACCAAAGGGCCATGACACTAATATTCCATGACATGATCCACAAAACAGTTGAGGACTATGTCGATGACATCTTGGGAAAATCCAAAAAGAGGAAGGATCATATATCAGTCTTGAGTGCTATCTTTGACAGACTAGAAGAATACAAGGTTCGTTTGAATCCCAAGAAGTGTGTCTTTGGCGTACAATCAGGAAAGTTGTTGGGCTACATAGTGTCAATGAGAGGCATTGAGATTGATCCGGCAAAGGTGAAAGCAATACTTGAAATGGAAGCTCCTAGGACATTGAAACAACTGAGAGGTCTCCAAGGCAGGCTTCAGTCAATTCGCAGGTTCATAGCACAATTAGCAGACAAACAAATCCCTTACTCTCACTTACTCCACAAGGGGGTAATGTACAAATGGGATGACAAATGTGAACAAGCCTTCAACAAAATCAAGGAATATCTGTTAACACCTCCAGTACTAAGGCCTCCAATTCAGAACAAACCATTGATCCTTTATATCTCAGCAACTGCAGCAGCCCTTGGTGCTCTCCTAGCACAACATGATGAAAATGGAACAGAAAGAGCCATCTACTACATCAGTCGTACAATGGTGGGCCATGAGTTAAACTATACATTCATTGAAAAATCTTGCCTAGCAGTGGTGTTTGCATCCCAAAAATTCAGACACTACATGTTGGCACACAAGTTCAAACTCATAGCTAAAATTGATCCCCTAAAGTATCTTCTTGCAAAGGCAATGCTTACGAGAAGAATGGCTAAGTGGGTAATGATATTATCAGAATATGACATTGAGTATGTGGAGTGCAAGGCAATCAAGGGACAGGTCATTGCAGACCAACTGGCAGACGCACCTATCTATGCAGAGAACCCACTTGTTTCAGAATTTCCAGATGAATCCATTTTCAACATTGACATAGCTACTCATTGGAAACTATACTTTGATGGTTCCTACACACAACATGGGTCAGGAGCTGGTATCTTCTTCATCACTCCACAAGGGGATTGTATACCAAGATCATACAAACTAGCATTCCCTTGTACCAACAACATTGCAGAATACGAGGCTTTAACTATAGGTCTCAGGATAGCAGTACAATGGAACATTATGACATTGAAGGTATATGGAGATTCACAGCTTATCATAAATCAAGTGAACAATGAGTACCAAACAAAGGATGATAAGCTAACTCCATACAAAAGGCTGGTGGAAAATCTCAAGGAATATTTTGTTGACATCACATTTGAGCAAGTACCAAGAACCAACAACAGAGCAGCAGACGCAATGGCAACTATTGGATCACTCTTAGAGATCCCTCAAAATGTTCTGAAATACGACTTCTTGGTAGAGCAGCTTCTCGTACCAGCATTCAAGGTACCAGAGTCAGAATTTGTGGGCGAAATCGTTGGTCCAAATGATCAGTGGTACCAAGACATTTACACATACCTTAGGATAGGTATCATTCCCGCCGATTTGCGTTCAAGCCTTAGACGAACCTTTATCAAGAAAGCATCTCGTTTTGTCATTTTAGGAGAAACCCTTTTATCGCAGAAGCATAGAAGGAACCTTACTAAGATGTCTTAACCCTGAGGAGGCTTCGGCTGCCCTAATTGAGGTGCACAATGGCATCTGTGGTTCTCATTCGAGTGGCATGACCTTGGCTAAGAAATTGCTGAGGAGTGGGTATTACTGGCCTACCATGGACAAAGAGGCACATGAATACGTCAAGAAGTGTCTACAATGTCAGCAACACGGGGACCTCATCCATGCTCCAGCTCAAGAGCTTCATCCAATCGTCACACCATGGCCCTTTACACAGTGGGGACTCGATCTCATTGGGAAAATCACACCCATCTCATCCAACGGCCACAAATTCATTATAATGCAACGAGTACTTCACCAAGTGGGTTGAAGCCATACCTATGACCCACATAACAGGAAAGCAGATCTCAAAGTTCATCCCGAACTATCTCATATGCCGCTATGGTGTTCCACAAGCCATTATCTCAGATAATGGGACACCATTCAAAAATTAGGAAGTCCGTGACCTATGTGATAAATTCAAAATCCAACATCGCTTTTCCACCCCATACTATCCCCAAGGCAATGGCCAAGCAGAAGCTACAAATAAAACCATCCTCAAAATCCTTAAGAAAACAGTCAATGACGCAGGTCATGACTGGCATTTGCAGCTTAATCCTGCCCTTTGGGCTTACCGAACTAGCATCCGCACACCCACTGGTGCCACACCATTTTCCTTGGTCTACGGATCAGAGGCCATCTTGCCCATTGAGATCGAGTTACCATCCCTCAGAGTATCATTGCAAAACCTCATCACGACGAGGAGTATCGAGTTTCAAGACTGAATGAGCTGGAACTGTTGGACGAGCGACGTTTGGATGCTTTAAACCATCTGCAAGTGTATCAGAATAGACTGAAAAGGAGCTACAACAAGAAAATCAGAAGCAGAACTTTCCAGGTGGAGAATTGGTGCTAAAAGAGAATCAGAAGAATGTCTTGAACCCAAATGGCAAGGGCAAGTTTGAACCCAACTGGCTGGGACCCTTTGTCATCACAGCAAGCTACAAATCAGGGGCATATCAGTTATCAACACCTGAAGGGGAACCCTACAGAGCCAATGAATAGCTCCCATCTCAAAAAGTTTTATGCCTAAATCTTTCCAAGGTATAGAACCAAAAATCCAAAAATCATAAAAGTCATGAAAAAATGGTTTACTTAAAAACCTAGCAAACGGGGCATCTTGGTGACAACAAAATCAAAATCAAGAAAACAGTGAAAAATCGTCCTCTAGTGAAAACCACTTCGATGGCACTTTGGGCAAGTACCTTGGTGAAAACCTAGCAAACAGGCACCTTGTGTAAATAAGCACTCTCCATCCATCTTGGTCTCCATGACTTGCTTTGCATCATTCACTCACCCATCGCATATCATCACATTTCACCCTTCCATCCGCATCTGCACCATAGCTTGGTCTTGCGTTTGTGTCCTGATTCCTCCTAGAGCTACTTGGCCCACTTAAAAGGTCAGTTTGTCCTGCACTTATATCGAGTAGTTTATCGCTTCACGCCGGGGGCACGTTCTCATCGGATCAGATTCGTGTATGATCTTAAAAGTCAAAAAACTGAAAATCAAAAAACATCAATCAAATCCAAAACATTCAAACATATCAAAATCCAAAAACAAGTCAAAAAGTCAGTCAAAAAAATCAAAAGCAATTAGTCTTGTCAAACTCGTGGTCTCTGTGTATAACGTGGAAAGGCTAATCTGTTGATCGGGCCCCTAGGATAGGTCTTTAGGTTAGTCTCTTGGTCAAAATCTCAGAAAATCCCAAAACATTGGAAAATTGAAAATCAAAACATTTGAAAATCTCAAAATACCAAAAACGACCTCAAAACATTGCAAAACTCCAAAACATCCAAATATTTGAAAAAAATCCATCCGCCTCGTCTAAACACTTGCGATAATCAATAATCCATAATAAATCGTCATCGCACTTAACCTTTGGTAAAACAGTTCGAAACAAGTCTAGCAGTCAAATGTGAAAACCTAAAATGTCAAAATCTCAAGTATAGGTCAGTCAGCAAGCAAGTTGGTCAACTCTTTTCTTATCAATGGCATATAAATCATAAATCAATTTCATCATCATTTGATAAAAGCATGTCCTAGGATCTGTTCCGACAATGGGCACTTTTATCAAACCAACCACTTTGGGTAAACAAAACGACGTGTCATTAACATGTCCTAGGATCCGTTCCGACAATGGGCATTATCTTTTGGCAATAAGTTTTGGCTCCCATCTTTCGAAACATCTTTTCTCTCGGCTAACGGTACGAAGAACATTAGTTTGTTTTCTCACTTACTTTATTTTGTTTGATTTATCTCATTGTGCTCATTCCAAGGACCTCTCAATGATGTTCGAACGAAGGATTTAGAGAGATAGGAATGGGGCAACGATCATTATCTTTTGTCTGTTGTGCTTGTTGGATATCTTTGTAATATAACCTTGGTCATGCGTGCTTTTGTTTAGTCTGTAGCGAGGGTGTTTTAAGTTTCTTGTTGACCACATAGAAAAGCTCGCCTTCCTATGTTTTGGTCCGAGATATTTGAAATATTTGAACTATTTTCTAGACAGGGTTCTGTATGTCAGGTGTGAACAAGAATACTCCTATCTGATTTGTCGAGTCAAAGTCCATCACACTAGGTACAACGCCATCCTGGTTCTCGATACCTTGATGCATCGTACTGCGTGTATTATCAAACATAAGGAAATTCGCCCTTTGAAAATCCCAACTCCACGACAAGTAGTCATCATCATTTGCATGATCATCTTATTCTTTCATTCTTCTATCACATTCTTCTATCTTTACTAACATTTCTATCCCAGTTGGTACATGAAGCTACCCACAGCTAATGAATGTCCATTCATCTACATCAACCACTCCTCTCACATTTTATCGCGATTTTGATTGGCAATTGGCATTCCCATTCAACATCTCGAGGGGGGCAATGTACCAGTGCAATTCTTCTCACTGGGGAAATAGTGGGGCATCCGAAAAATTAGAGAAATTTTGACTATTGATCATGACAAGATCATTCTTTGAATCAATGCAACAAGTACATTGCTTCAAAGAGGGGCAAAATGTAGACACACAAAATGTACAAGTTGACATTGTGCATCTAAGTCTGACTACCGACATCATTTCATCCTAAATCATTCCCCGACCTAACCATTTAATTGAATATCTTTATTTGATTAAATTCATTTGTTTTCTTCTCTTAATTAAACAAATCATGTGTTTAATTAAGTCTCTTAAATCATTCTCCATCTCTTTTAATTAAATAATTAATTTTATTTAATTAATTAAATCTCTAAAGTCTATCTATTAAATTGAATAAATTAAAATCTTATTTAATTTAATCTTACTTCAATCTCTTTAATTAAATAATCAAAACATGTTTAGTTAATTAAACTCATTAAATCATTTCCTCTCTTGTTTGATTTAAATTAATCCAAAAATCTAAGTCAAAATAAGTCAACTCACCTAATCATCATTAAACTAACATAATCATCATTTATTTAATCTAACCATGATTAAATACTAATCTCACCCACTTGCATTCTCTAGATATCTCCACTTGCACAAATAAATCAATTTATTGATTTATTAAAATTCATTTTCCCTCAACAAAGCATCTTTTGGAGGAATATTCTTCTATTTCAAATTCAAATTTTGAATGGCATGTCCTTCCAACATGTCATTTACTCTCTCTTACAAGTCCTTCCAACAAGGCATTTACTTCTTCTTACATGTCCTTGCCTTGAGCCAAGTGGCATTTAATGCAATTTTCTTTCCCCCTCTTACATGTCTTTTCTCAGAATTCAAATTCAGAAAATGCATTTATTGGCACATTTGTCAAAACTTGCTCATTCCTCACCCAATCACATTTGAACAAGTGGCATTTTGCCATTGGCCAAATCTTTGTCCCACATTGCTCTATTTTGGCTTTGTTTCCACTTCAACATTCTATAAATGCATAGTGGGAACAAAAATTGGAGAAAAAGAGAAAAAGAAATGAAAGATTGGAGGCAGAGCTGATGGAAGCAAAAAATAAAATTAAGTCTTGTCAAAATAAGTTACTTGCATTTTATAGAGAAACAATGAGGCATATGAAACAAAAGATCTGGGATGAAATAATGCAGAGGATTGATCATTTGTGTGGTGACATGTTTGAATTGATTCATGCTATCAAACAACATTATAAGAAGCTCAACAAATATTTAGTGGACAACAAAAATGTGTTGTCATTAGAGAAATCTGCAAATCAAGTTCAACAAACAGTCTACAAATTCAGTGGCTATGTTTTGAAATCAAAAGGGATTACTAGTCAGCTTGCTACATCAATGACGTCATCTATCATTGAAAAGTGTTTGAGAATGCGTGAAACAAAGGAATATTTGCATTTGGCTGCAAACAAGATGAAGAAGGTGGGTGAAAAGGTAAGGAACTTCAGAGAGCTTGGTTTGCCGAAGGCTTTTGACACAAATGAGTGATTCATTGGAAAGAATAATTTCAAAAAGAAGATGAAGGGTGCAAGGAAGATTGATTTGGACCAATTTCCTCATAACCCATATATGGTGAACTATTTGGATTCCATCAAACCATAGCTAACCTTGAATGAAAAATTGACTGAAGAATCCAAGATAGGTCCCGATTTCAACCATGAATTGTTAACAAATCTTCAAGTTAAACAACATCAGTTAGAACAAATGGAAATTCTACCACCTGAACAGTGGAAGTTGCTAGAAAAGGTGATACAGTGATTTGATTTTTGATAATATGAGTTTCCAAGTTCCAACTCAGCTCTGTGTAGAGTTGTCTTTGAGCAATATTTTGCATTGGCAATGCCTGTATGTATTCCTTCATATGAAAATCAATAAAAGAGCTCAAATTCAGACTTCAATAATGTGTTGATGTTCAATTATCTGTATTATTTATTTTATCATTTCAAGAAAAAGTCTGGTAGTAGTTTCAACTACTAGATACACATTAAATGATTGTTGATGTTCATTGTTGTATATGCTACTAATACTATTGTTAATATGTTATTAAGCATTCAATTGAGTGATGAATCACTAAGTACATGTTCAAGTTTTACTTTTAACACAATTAAAATATGAACTATAAGGTGATTTTAATTCCAGGCATCCATAATCTTAGTTAAATTGCATTACAATTCATACATCAATACTCAAACTCCATGACTACTTATCAGATTCACTAAACATTTATAAGAATTCATGCTTTAATCAAGGTACTTTAACTGGTTCATTAAACTAGAGCCAAAATTAAAACATACATCAATGCATAATGACAAAGAAGATTAATGAAATATCATTGATCAAATTTCATTAATAATTCATGTAAAATGTTACAACTGGAGAGACGATAGACTCAAAATAAGGGAGCAAAACAAGCTTCAAGCCGAGATGTGCACATGACACATTTTCATTTGATAGATTATATTGGTCATTTCCTTATGAAATGGTTACAACAAACCAAAAGATATTCTCGTGAGCAATCATCCACTCCCTAGTTACAGCATGACTTGAACTAGTTGGTCCTTGAGACCTTCACCTTAATATTTCCACTTGGTGTTTCCATAATGCTAGCTTTGTTTCAAGTTCAGCAACGTTTATGGTCATATCATTTGCTTCTAATGTTGAAGTATCGAAAACTCTTTGTATAATCAGTTTGGTAGAGCTCTACCTAAAATTTTTGAAAATTGTCAATTGATTTTGCCTTGCCATGATTCTGAGCTTTTGTGTCCATGGGTAGGGTTTAGGGTTTAGAATGAAAACCCTCATTTCAAAATCTCGCAATCATAAACCCCAAAGATTCTATTTTACCCAGTTTCTGGTCTTTTAAGTTGCAACTTGAGCCATTGAGGTCATTGTATTACCGGCCCTTTTATTTAGGATGTTGGTCATCATGCTCTTGTTTACCGTTTAATATTGCTTAAGTCGGACCGAAATATTTAATGACAAAATCCTTAAATCTTAAGTCTTTAATCTTGAGGGTCAAGTCTCGTCAACCTAGCAATGTCCCCATTTTAAAAATAACTTTATTTGCATATACAGAATATACAACCATCCGATCGCAAGATCTAATCCTGGTCATTCCCTACAAGCCCCATGCAATTAAAATAAGGCTCTAATAAAAGCCTTGGAGTCAACGAGCTATCGACGCGTCTACTATCGTACATGTGGGTCCCGATCTTCAATGTGGAACCTGACATTCTAAAGCTTTCAGATCAATGGATGGGATACAACGATGAGATCAAATCTCAGTCGTTCCCTGCTCACCCCGTGGGATTAAAATAAGGCTTTAATAAAAGCCTTAGGGTCAGCGGGATGCTGCCACATGGATTCCACGATTATTTGGAATCAAAAAAGGTGGGGCCCAAGGAGTGGATGATTTGGCATCCAATTGGTGAGCTCATGTTGGCCGATGGAATGGTGCATGATGGTGACGTGAATTCAAACTTGGTTGACTTGATCTAAGTCATTTGAAAGGCCATCTCACCTGGAGATCGGCGGTAGAGCTTTAAAATTGAAAGTACGACCATGGTAGTTGTTTTTGCTTCGTGCGAGTGAGCAATAATGGCATAAATGACCTCCAAAGCTACCAGTACCCAACCTCGCTCATGCTAGACATAAATGATTAACTCTTGCATAATTGAGAGTTGCAATTTACAAATAAATATGGAGTGCACAAGAAATTGAAAAGAGTATCTACAGAGTTCAATGTGATCAGTATTAGGATTTTCCTGTGATTAAAAGTCGTAAGTGAATCAAACACAATTTTATGTGCTTTATTCAGATTACCTGGGATTAGGGTTACAATTCATTGTGCTTTCAGTTGATATTGGATGGCAATTGTTCCAACACTGGTTCGGGAATAGAAATCTTGGGGTTCCTATATGCAACCCTTGGAGACGAGACATGGGAAAGTTGGTAGTTCCCAATGTGTACATGGATGTAGATTTGTTGATTTGTTGAAGGACATTGCTACATGATATGACCCAGTTGCCAAGATGGTCAGAACATTTAATGGGAGAGAGATGTTGAGGATAACAAGAGAAGAGATTATAGAGATTTTCCAATTGCATGAGTGGAGCGAAGATATGATTTCCTCTTGACATGGATGTTTTCAAAAAGGAGTATGAGAATACTAAGGTGCTACTCAGAACGTCAATGTTACATGTGCAGACTACTAGCACCAGAACGAGGAAGAATAGGAAGCAAATAAAGATTGGTAGGGATGAACTTGAACCCTTCCCCATGAAATATTTTGCTAATTACTTCAAGAAGACTGTGTATTCTTTGTGCCAGATCATTGGTTTCACTCCACCTAATACCCTTCTGAGGGAATATAGTTACATGGCATGCCATCTGCAACACCCGGCCTTCAATGTAGTCTAAGACTATGCTGCATATTTGTCAGAACACATTCATAATGGTTTGGTTGATTTGAAAAGTGGAAAGAATTGGGTAAATTTCTGGCGGTATTCTTTGTTCATGCATATGTTCTTGCATAAGGGTGAGAAGAATTTTGAGGACATGACATTGAAGAAAAGGGAAGATGCCATTGATCTACCTGTCCAATGCTGGACCCAAATTTTGGACAAGGATGATCATAAATTTGATTATGTGGTTTTCCATAATGCCTTTGCCTTAAAATTGAGAAGGTTCCTAGTGTATGATCCACCCCGAATCCCAAAGGAAATCCATGACTTCCTGAGCCCATGGAAAGGAGAACAGATTTGAATCTGAGTCACAATTGGGCAGACATTATCCCATATACCCACATAACAATCTTCAGAGTCTATGGCACAAATGTCATTCCATTTGTATTACCAAGGGATGTGACATCGAGGATTGGATTCCTAGAAATCATGAGACAATTGGGAGGATCTAAAATGGCACATTTGCCTAAGACATTAAGGGTGGGTTCATTCTTCTCAAAGTACACAGTGTTTGTAGATTTTGTGATAATAAAGGGAGGATGGATAGATTTGTTGAAACTTCTTGCACCTTACAACTTGAACACCATACACCCAAGGAACCATGATCCTGAGGGCTTTATTGCAGCACTAAAGGAAAAGAATAGGAGTGGCGTTTTTGTACATAATTTTTACTATCCTAAGGATGTAATCAGGATTTTTTCTTAATTTCCAAGAAAAGGAGGAGAGAAAAGAAAAATATTTTGCGTTCAATAAAATGGTGGATAATGTTAAGAAATCTAATCCTAACTATGACCCTATGCCCAATATAAGGGGTGAGTTCAATAGGATTATGCATGTTATGAATAATTTAGAGAGCATTGTGGGAGTCTTGAGGGAAGAGCATGTGGTTACAAATAAAGGGAAATCAGTGGCAGTTGAGGAGGATCCTAATGTAGTGTTGGAGGAGATACCTACTTACCAACCACCATTACCAAAGAAGATAAGGATTTACTCTAAGAAGGAGACAGTAAAGAAGCAGCAAACTTTGCCAACCCCTGCTACATCAGAGGGGTCAAGGGTAAGTTCTCTTACAAGGTCAATGCCATCACCCCCACAAGGTGCCCCTCCTGCTATTATTGATATAGAATCACCTCCAAGAGGTCCCCCTCCATCAGACCAGCCACCTATGAAAAAGCAAAAGGTTGAGGTAGAAAAGTTAGTTGACTACCCGAACATAGAGGAGGATGATATTCTCATTACCCCTGAAGAAATGCAGCAAGGAATGCCTTCTCCCATCAAGGATATTGACTCAAGTTCAAGAGGAGATGGCCTTAGACTTGGAAAGGTTGATCTCAGGGGCTTGAATAGTGCAGATGATTTGAGGGAAGAAGCATGTAAAGCATTCATGGAAGATGATTCTTTCATTGAAACAAAGGCATTTAGAGATTTTGTGTCGAGGGCACAGGCCTCTAAATATGCAGAGAATGTTGCTAGAGAGAGGAGCTTACATCCAGAGCTATCTGAGAGTGTTATTCAGGAAGATGTAAGAAAGGACATGAAGAAAGAATTTCAAAATATGACAGCTAAAGAGGGCAGAGCCCTTGTACGTAAAAGTGGTGTGCTATTGCTACTCGAATGGGACATTGTTGATGCAGTGGTATTGGATAGCATAAGGAGGTCTAAGAGACCCTTACTTCAAACTAAGGAGGAGGCCAAATTGGCTCTTCAAGGATCAACATGTAGTGAAGAATGGGATTCCCTAGCTTTTTGGTCATTTTCCTTGGGATCCAAGAAGCTAGTGGTTGCAGAACCAAGTGATTTTAGCGAGCAACTAGTTATAAAGAGAGTGGCAAACACCCCAGCATTAGAGGCAGTTGACATGGCAATAAATGTTGCTAAGTTCATAAAAGCAACAATGGAGAACCTCACCACTAACAGAGACATGTATAGAAGCAAATATAATGAACTTGTGGACAAATATAATAAGAGTCAGCAAAGGGTTGCTGAACTGGAAACTGAAGTAGCATTGTGGAAGCAACAAGTGGAAACATTGGGAAATCAGGGTTCAGCTAGTTCAAGTCATACCACACCTACCCATCCTCCTCCACCAGAGCAATCTCTAGCAATAGTGCCTTATAATATGGGTCGAGATCCACTCACAATTGAAGAGCCAAGCACATCAGGTGCAATTCCATTGACTGAGCCCACTAAGGAAGAATTATTGCAGCAAATTGGAGTATACAAAGAATTGTTTGAACAAGTTTAGAACACCATGCATGAGACCAATTCAAAGATTTCTCATACTGTTTTGAAGCATCTAAATAAAAAGACTCAAGGTAAATTAAATATTTTTCATGCAAATTATTCTTCAATGCTACAAGCGATAAAGTTATCTCAAAGGGATAAGGAATTAGCTACCCCAATCCTAGATAAATGGATTCCTATAGTTGATAAATTGAGCTTCATGGAAATTGGGGCTAAGCAGCAAGAGGATAGATATACAAGGGTGGTCCCAACTTATAAATTTGTTAGTGAGGTTGAGGAACAAAAGTTTCAAGGGTAGTTGCCCCATTAGAACAAAAAATAAGAGAATTGAAGGAAAAGTTTAATGAGGCAGATTTGCAATTGTTGCTTGATATTCAACATACCTATGATGAGTTAAAACCCTAGCAAATGTGGAAGAACCAGGTGGACACTACAATTGTTTCTCAAGTAGTTCTTATTTGTGAAAAGGTTGACATTGATATATTAAAAGATGCTTTAGAGAAATTGTCTTTCATCATCAGCTTTCTAGAAGATTTTGATAAGGAGTCCAATTCAATAATGATAAAATACTCTCCATATAGAAAGAAGATGGATGAAATCATTGATTTCAATTGGCCATCTGATGTAGAGTATGAGCAATGGAAGAGAATATTTATTGATGAATTGGATCTATGAGTACAAGAATAAAGAACACATATACTTGGTCAAGTATAGTAAAGATCTGGGCCTTGAGATTATAATGCATATAATATATGTGTCTCCTGACTGAGAATACCACAGGTAAATGGCAAATGTTGATCGTTGATGATGTGGATGCTCACCGGGATGTCTGTTCACCTTTTCCATCTTTGCAGATTTTTGTCATTTTTCTCGATGCGATGAATATGCTACAACGGTTAGAAGGTTATTCCTTTCCAACAAAGTTCCTTTTGGAAGGCAGTTTTATTTTCTTCAGCGAATGGATAATCTTTCTCAAGTATGTTCCCTCCAATTAAAAAGTGTAAATATAACTATAAAAGGGAATGTGTGTTGTAGCGGTCAAATAAAAATGTGACATGTGTACTATTCGGCCTCAAGATTTTTTTTCTCCCTTGTTCTTATAAAAGGGAATTCTGGGTCATTAGTACAGGTCTCTTGTTGAATTCTAGATCCAAATTATGCAAATTGTGAATATAGAGAGAATGCATATGAAGTTTGTATCTTAAGTTTTGAGTCTAGCAAGTGAATTTTGTTAATTGTATGGTTTTTAAGCATATATGAACAATAATGCAAGTCTTTTGAGTCTATAGTCTCTCCAACTTTACTCTGTATTTGAATTATTAATGAAAATTCGATCAAGAATCATTTCATTAATCTTCATTGTCATTGTGCTTTGATGTATGTTTTAATTCAGGCTATGGTTCAATGGATCAATTAAAATGCTTTGATTAAATCATGAATTCATATACATGTCTAGTGGATCTGATAAGTAGTCATAGAGACTGAGTATTGATATGCGAGACAAGGGTTAAAACGCCAAGGGTTTAAGACTTAAGAAATTTGAGACAAAGGTTTTAGAGCTAAAACCCTAAACCCTACCCTTGGGCATGGATGCAAAAACCATTATAGGGCACAAAACAAGCTCAATTTTTTCAAAAAATTTAGGAGCTCTACCAGAAGTCAAAAACATTCTTGATTACATCCTTAGGATAACAAAAATTATGCACAAAAATTATTTTATTCCTGCGAGGTGAGCGGGGAATGGTTGAGATTAAATCTCAACGTTGCATGTGGATCATCAATTTAAAACCTTAAGGCATTGAGGATGTGAGTGGAGACCAGGCCCCACACCTACAGCAAAACACGTGTCTTCAACCCGCTGACTTTTATTCCCACGAGGTTGGCGGGGAACGGCCAGGATCGAATCCTCCGATCGAATCCTCCGATCTAATGGCTAGGATCAAATCCTTAGATCCAACTGTCGGAAAATATTAACCATTCATTTGAAAATGAACACCTTTAGTCATCGGTGGCTTCGAGTAGTGGTAGGACCCGCCAAAAGGGTGTCTAGGTGTCGCCTACCCCTATCCCATCGACTCCTTAATTTGATTAATTTAATCCTATGGGATGGAGGGGAACTAATAGAAAGTAGTCAATGGGACCTGCAAAGCATAACAAAGGATTTTAATAAGCTCGTACACTTATTACAAATAAATGACTTAAAACGAGTCGCTTGTCTAGGTTTATAACATGAACGAATATTAAAACCCAAACTTAGGGAAAGAACAAGAATTAAAGAATTTTATGACCCACATAAGAAAAGGATTCTACAGGTAATAACCAGGAACACTAGGCTCAAGGGGTCGGAGAGTAAATGAATGCAAAGGCATAAGATATGACTTAAGAGACCGGGAACGAGTAAAAACCAGCCAACTATAATATCTTTAATTTTAAATATAATATGACTTAAGATAGATTATTAGTATTACAATGTAGCTAAAAGGAAAAGACACTATAATATCTTTAATTTTAAATATAATATTGATCTATTGTGCTCTACAGTATTGTATTCACTATCATCTGACTCAAAATAATCAATGGTTATTTATAAGTTATGGATGTTGAACTATTAGCTTTTGTTCAAGGAATGGATTAATATTCCTTTCAGTTATTTATCAAAGATTGTGTGAATGGCAATGCAATAGGAATTTATAAGTAGTGTAATAAGTGTTGTTCTTTAAAAATGATACAGAATCACATATCAAATTCAATACCATGGAATACAATATAAAATATAAAATATCACAATTTCATGGAATACAATATAAAATATCACAATTTCATGGAATACAATATAAAATATCATCAACTACAGTTTGGAATATGATTCATGAAGTGCAATATAAAATAAAATATCATGAAGTGCAATGATTCACAATTTCATTGAATACAATATAAAATATCATCAACTACAGTTTGGAACAATGGAAACTGATTCATGAAGTGCAGTATAGATACCTAAAAGTTGCTAATTCCTTCCATTTGTCAAACGGAGTTGGGGTCCTCAAAATGACATTCATCTTGAGATAAATTAAAAGAGTCGTCTTGATTTTGAGTCTGCTCTTCATTTTCTTCGGCCTGTGTCTCAAATTCAACATTCATTGTGTTATTTGTGTCAATGTCATCTATCCCAGTCCCACAACCACTCCCAGTGCCACTAGTACTAGTGCTTGGAATTGGAGTGTTGCACAACTCGGTCCCTCTTCTTTCACATGTGGACCTCCAAATTGCAAGTGCCCTTTCAAAAGGAAAAAAAAATGACATTATACGCAATTCCTTTCATCCTCAAGCAATTTTCCAAATTCTTGTCTAGTTTGTTTCATAACTTTGATTTCATAAACGACAATGTACTGAAAACGTTCTCATCCTCCACCAACCCTAATATCATTGTTTGACATAAATTAGCAAGTTTGAAATATATTTTGATATCGAATCACACAATATTTTACTCTAACCTAAGTTTGTCCAAACTTTTTTTATTGACCCTAGTTCAAAGGCCTTCTCCATGCCCATGGATTTATACTGGTCCTTCATAGCTATTGCAAAACTCCTACATTGTTGTCTAAGCTTAGCTTCATTTAAAATTCCTTCTATTGTCTACTCATTGTATGTTACACTTTTCAAAAATTGTTCGAGCAAGATTTTTACTTTATCATGAAAATATTTTGGGTTATCTCGGTTTACCCAAATTTGAGGATACACAATACCCATGGCTTCAAGTGTTTCATGTCAAGGGAATCTTTCACGAATCTCTGAGGAAAGACATTTTTCAATTTCCTTCAAATTATCACTAACAGATTTAACAATGTCGTTAAAATCTTCTTCGTTAACAACTACTTCTCTACTAGAGCACCTAGTTGTCTTACAATGGTACATTGGTATCTCATATCCACGTACATAGATACATAAGTTCTAGCTTGCATTAAACTATAAATAATTATTGGGACTATTCAAATCTTTAATTTTCTGCCACATAAAATAATTTGGGCCTTCTTGTGTTAGATCTAGATATAGATGATCGAGGGCCAAGCATGTATGCTTACGTAGATTGGCATATTCATAAATATACATAGTTTTGTATTGGGCTTTCTTCAAAAGATTGTTCATCACATACAACATGGGGAGAAGACTAGCTAAAGTCAAGAGTGTCTCTATATCGCTTAACCTATGTAAGAGGTTAGGAGCTTTGTCTACTGTGTTGTTATGCTTGTACATCATTCCAACCAAGGATTGATATTCTGAAAGAACTCATTGCGCTGGTCCATGCAGGGAGATCCATCTGGTATCGACATCCTTGAGAAGCTTGTTTCTTGGTGTTATTCCCTCAGCAAAATTTTGAAATTTTGTGAAACGTTTGGGACTTCGATAGCAGTATGCATGGATCTCACAGACTAGATTTTCAACTTTTGATACTATAGGAAACTTGCTTACAATTTTGAATGCTAAATTCATTATGTGGGCCATGCAGTGAATGCCAAGAATGTATGGTGCAAAAGTAGTTTGTAACTTTTTGCAAGCACCGCTCCTTTGACCTTGCATCACTGCAGCTCCATCAACTCCTACACACACCAACTTTTTGGCAATTGTCAACTCATCCATACCTGCAATTTTGTTCAAATATTTCTTGACTAGTTCAAATATATTTTGTGATGTTGAACTGTCCTTCATTTTATGAACAAAGAGAAGATGAGCTTGGCGAACATGTCGTTCTAAAGCATACAAATGCATACAGACCCAAGAAGTATTGTCTACCACAGTAACTTCATCTAAAGATAATACAATGAAATTTGACTCTTTTACTTTCTCCTTTAAATCTTCCTTTTCCACTGCAGCAAGATAGTTTGCCCATTCCCATCCAGCATTTACTGACCAATGTGAGAAGGGATAGTGAGGAACACCCAAATAAGATAATAAACTAGAATATTCTAGGTAGTCTGTCATAGGACGCCCTCTGGACAAAATATGAAAAACAACCTGAACAGTTTTTGACAGTTTTGTTGCTTCCATCACTTTTCCAAATTGAGCCTCAAGTGTACCTTCACATGCAACAAGCTTCAACATTCTTTGGTCATGTTCTTCATATTCCACAACATACCTAACATGAAGACATTCTTCCTTTGATTTCCGTCGTACGGCTAATTGTTCATTTCCGTCTATGATTTGTTTTTCATAAACTTTATCGATATGTTTTTCTATAGTGTCAAGCTTTAGTTGCAACATCTTGTCTCTTCCACATTTCCAACTACAAATCATACATTTGGCCAATGTTACACTTTCAATATCATTTGCTTTCCCCACTGGTACAATGAATGGGTACTTGGACAACCAACCAAGTTGAAAATTCCTTGTCATTTCCCACTCGTGCCCCTTTTTTTATTTGCTTTTTCTAACATCATCCTCATCCAAGTCAATTATCTCATTCTGGCTAACCAAGGTATCCCTTGGAACATCTTCTGCAGTATTACCATCCTCATTTGATACATTTTGATTTAACTTAATGACAATCTCACCTTGACCTTTTGGTGGCAGTGGGGTATTGTGAATGCCTTCTTCATTAATATTTGGTGGAAGAGTTGATGATGTAGCTCTATCTTGATCTAATGGATTAGAAGCTTTTCCAATTCCAAAGTAAGATTGTATGGTACCTCTACATTTTGGGCATTTTGATGGCCTCCTAGTCTCTTCAATTTCACTACCCTGAGGATTCTTATCATTGTTGCTCGACATATTGATCTCTCACTTTGAATAAAAGTTGGAAAAAAATGTCTTATTGTTTAAGGACAAAGAATATAAATCCCATTCCCTACTCAATATCATCTTTAAGACTGAAGCAAGAATGGAAAAGAGATAAAGAAATCTTATTATTATAACTAATAACACTATGAAGAAATGACCACTCACCTTTAAGTCTACATTTTTTACTTTCGTTGACTTCTGAATCGAGAAGTAGATCCTCATAATTGAACAAAATGTGTAAGAATAAATGATAGTTTCAATTGTATTTATATCAATCCATATTTAGCGAATTCCGCAGGATTTTTAAATGCTATATTAAAAATTTGGTGAATCTCGCGTGCTTATACAACGATATGTTGTAATTTTCAAGGCGAAATGTGTCCTCAAATGTAATTTTTTTTAATGTTATTCGCAAAATAGGTCCTCATAAGCAACTATTTATAAATTTTAATTGGCGAAATGGGTCTTCACAAGAAACTATTTGTAAATTTTAATTGGTGAAATGGGTCCAATACAATATTGTTTTAATAGTATTGGCGAATATGTAGGTGTTTTATTACATGCTTCTAGGATTCCAGGCGAAAATATTAATCAGTCCATTAGAAACGCGTAGTTTGTTATGGAAAATTTGTTGCTTAAATATGCCTCATCAAATAAATCGTTGATGAATGGACATGAATTGGACCAATAATTTATAAAATCTGGGTGATTTGGACACCCTGTTGGTTTGCGCGAATTCACCAATTTTGACTTGGCCAATTTCTAGAATTTGTTAATTGGCGAAGATTTGCCACTAAAGTTTTCCCTACCTACTTCCTCATCTTCCTCATTTTTTACAACCAGTTATTGTTGAATCTAACTAGTAGATATTTTCATTTTTTATTTTGTGATAGAAGCTACCCATAGCACATTTTCCCTCTATTTTATAATTTCACATTCCATACACACATTCATATAAATTTATCCACATCTTATCCATTTTTACATATTTTTCATATTGATTACATTTATTCCACCACTATAATTAGATATTTATTCCCCACACAAACTTCATCATTCCACCATCTTGGACCATTTTCATGTGTTCATGATCAATCCTACATCCATAGTTCTAACCCACATAGTTCCAAAATTAATATTAAAATTTGGTCAACTTCCACACCATTATATTAGCGCTTGTGAGTTGACCAAACACATATTTGTTCAAATTGGTTCCATTTATTTATATTTAAAGACATTCATTTCACATCATATCACATTTGGATATCCTTTCATACTAAGGAAAAATCATTAGAAGAATATTTCAAGTTGGAGCACTTAAATAATTATAATTTACATATTCATCTTAGGAGTATTCACACAATTGAATTTCGATGTATTTGATCTCATTGGTATGACCATAAACTAGTCCTTTTCTAAGGATTGAACAAGGAGAACATACTCCCTTGTGATTCAAGCAATCCTCTAAAAGTATTCCTAAATATCGCTAATTTAGATGGTAGAGAAAATAGAGGCAAATTTGATGGATTAGATAGTAGGAGTACATAATTAATTAGATCGATTTATACATTGGGAGGATCAATCCTTGAAGAGAGAAGTGACATACAGGCATGGACTTTACCCAAGTAGAGAAACAAACCTTGCAAAAAATCTAAGATGACACATAGATAGAGGCACAATTTCTAGAATAGAGATAGTTTAGGGTCCAAAATCTTCATCAAATTCATTCATTTCAACCAATGAGCTAATTACATCAATCCTCTTTGCATGTAATTTCCTTAAATAGTATTTAATTTAGATTTATATGTTTCCATAGATTATAATTTATTAATCTATTTTAATTTATTCTTATGTGTTTACATTTTACTAGATTAACATGGTTTAAGATTAGGTAAATCTTATTTTCCTTTACTAGCATCAAACACTTGATGTAAACTAAAGAAGCTAGCAATCTATGTCTTAAGAATGGGTTTATCAAAATTTAGTCTAAACTTAGAATAAAATATTGAAGAGTGACAATTATGGGTATACAAATGTAAGAAAGGTTGAGAATAATATTAAATTTATTTTAAATTATATTATATTATATTAATACAACCAAAATAAATATGGAGTTTCAAGTGATTGATACAAATATATCATTTGTAAATTTTATCTACACTTTATCATTGATATTAAAGAAAAAATATTAAATATAAATGATATATGATTATATTTTAAAAAATTATTGAGTTATAAACATAATATATATATATAATTATTATATTTACACAACCACACCATTCACCATTAATTTTTGTGCCCATTTTGAGAGAATGACTTAATACATTTACATATTGACAAATGATGCAACATTGTGTGAAGTTGGGATCTTCCCCATGTTGTTACTCTTCCATTCATACACATTCCACTACATTTACCCATTACTTATCCACATTTTCAAATTTATCCATGTTTTTAAGCTTCCACTTAGTCTTAATTTATTATACGTATCCATGCACTTATTCCTAGATATTTTGTTTCCACCTTAATTTTTCCTTTTTGTCCTAATGTCCAAAAGATAGTTGTTTGTTACCCTGATTATAATTTTTAAACAATAAATCAAAATTATAACTTTGTGTATGTGTTGGAAATAAAATACTAAAATCTAAATTGGGTTACTCTCACATTTGAAGGATTAGTCCCAAATGCACAAAACTAATCATGTGCCCATAGTTTTAACCCCCACAATTTCAAATTAATTCAAAGTTTGGCCAACTTTAGTTCATTCATTTCTCACCTAGGGCTAATCAAACACATGTTTGAACGATTTATTGCAATCTAAAGTCTGTTTTTAAAGGTATTCATTAACATTCATTTAGCACAAAGATAATCACTTGACTATCATTCACATTCAATGAAAACATGCTAGGAGCACTTTGACTAGTGCTCTTAAACAAATCTAGATCTTCATATATTCATCATGTGGAACATTTACATAGTTGAATCTTGTTGTTTTTATTATTTGCCATGATAGTAAATTGAATCCTTCTTTTAGGGTTGACTTAAATGAACTTTTCCACTAGCGATTTGGGAGTTCTCTAAATGTATTATAAATATTACCAATATTTGGAGTGAAGTAGAGAGTGGTATATTATGTGGATGAGAGAACAAGAGTGTAGAACTAGCTAGACCAATTATGTGCAAATGATCTAGAGATGAGAAGACCCAAATAGAGATATAGGTGTTGCACCAAATATAGGCAACACATAGATTGAGCTTTGTACATTTTCCTTCCCATTTAATTTCTACAATTTGTATTTGATGTTTCAATTGTCTAATAAATATGTCCACAAACTCTTTTATCTAGATAACTTCATATAGTTATTGCTTCAATTAATTGATTAGACTAGTTAACACTTTTTAAGAAAATCATATTTTCCTTTACAATATCTTACTTCAAAAAATTAAGGTGCAACCTATAAGTGTAAATTAGATCAATTTTTTGAAATAAACATTTCCACAACATAATTATTATCATCTTCAATTTTTTAGTTCTAGGATGTCTAATAAAAATAGGGGTTTGCAATTAAAAAGGATAAATAAATAAATATTTAAGCTTTAAAATAAATCTAGACTAATAAATTAAAAATGAATAAAACAATGATATTTAGTTGGAAGTTTTAATGTTTCAATACAAATGTTTGAAAATGACTCTTCAATAAGTAAAAATCTAATGATGCTTAAAAAAATGTTGTAATATATGAAAACTCATTGTCTATCTAGATGAATTGTATAATTATGAGATCTATTATGTACAAATGATGGTCTAATTTAGCTACAAAGATATGATCTATATAAAATCTCTAATGTTTTCTTGACATATTTTTTGAATCTTTATAAAAACTAGTTATATGTAGTTGAATGTTTTACCAAAAAGAACAAATATATTTTCTTTTAGTTAAATTCTTAAAGATACTAAGTCAATAAATTTTTTTAAAATTATCAAAGATAATAAACAAAGATGTAAAAATTGTCTAAATAAAAGATTTAGATGTTTGAAACTTTAAATAATACACAACAGATATTTAGAAAAGATTAAATCAACTGAATTTTAAATTTGAATTTTAAATAATTTAAATTGTTATCTTTATTTAATTTGAATTTTAAAAAAAAAAAAAATTTGAAACAAAATTGAGGAAGATTGATAATATTTTGACTTTCATATGTTTCTTCAAATATTTTAAAAATAAAACTTATCCTATCCTCCAAACTTTAAAAGTCAACTAAAATTGGCACAAACCATACTCTAGGTAAATTGTAATTTTCGCAAGAGCGCATTGTTTTGAGTTTTCTTGTTGGACTGCATTCCCCGTCACTTGCAATAGCAGGGAGAGGAAATTTGAGTGTTTTTAATAAATTTTATTTAATACAACCTTAGCATTCAATTCTATGAAAAATATTTAATATTTAAATAAAAGAAATAAGAATGTCTCAAAATCCTTTCTTAACATTACATGTACTTGACAGGTTGTCAATGGTATCAGGGAGCTTATTTAAGCTTTCACACCCTCCCAAGTCCAAGTGCTGCAGCTGTGACAGGTTGCCAATGGTATCAGGGAGCTTATTTAAGCTTTTACACCCTGCCAAGGCCAAGTGCTGCAGCTGTGACAGGTTGCCAATCGTATCAGGGAGTTTATTTAAGCTTTCACACCATCTCAAGTCCAAGTGCTGCAGCTGTGACAGGTTGCCAATGGTATCAGGGAGTTTATTTAAGCTTTCATACCATCTCAAGTCCAAGTGCTGCAGCTGTGACAGGTTGCCAATGGTATCAGGGAGCTTATTTAAGCTTTTACACCCTATCAAGTACAAGTACTGCAGCTGTGACAGGTTGCCAATGGTATCAGGGAGCTTATTTAAGCTTTTACACTCTGCCAAGTACAAGTGCTGCAGCTGTGACAGGTTGCCAATGGTATCAGAGCTGCAACAGGTTGCCAATGGTATCAGGGAGCTTATTTAAGCTTTTACACTCTGTCAAGTACAAGTGCTGCAGCTGTGACAGGTTGCCAATGGTATCAGGGAGCTTATTTAAGCTTTCACACCATCCCAAGTCCAAGTGCTGCAGCTGTGACAGGTTGCCAATGGTATCAGGGAGCTTATTTAAGCTTTTACACCCTACCAAGCCCAAGTGCTGCAGCTGTGACATGTTGCCAATGGTATCAGGGAGCTTATTTAAGCTTTCACACCATCCCAAGTCCAAGTGCTGCAGCTGTAACAGGTTGCCAATGGTATCAGGGAGCTTATTTAAGCTTTCACACTCTGCCAAGTCCAAGTGCTGCAGCTGTGACAGGTTGCCAATGGTATCAGGGAGCTTATTTAAGCT